>VUQI01054427.1:8208-23028 GCA_015106735.1 Paratilapia polleni | reverse complement strand
CCTCACTTCCTTTCACTCTTCATGTGTTTATACACCATTTGCATTTAATCATTAGCTATTATTAACTCTTTCTCTCTCCCATAGGTGTGTCTTTTGTCCTGTCTCCCTCTGCTCTCTTCCGTTTCCCCTCATCCCCATCCGGTCACGGCAGATTGCTGCCCCTCCCTGAGCCTGGTTCTGCCGGAGGTTTCTTCCTGTTAAAAGGGAGTTTTTCCATCCCACTGTTGCCAAGTGCTTGCTCATAGGGGGTCGTCTGACTGTTGGGACTTTCTATCTATATTGTAGGGTCTTTACCCTAAAATATAAAGCGCCTTGAGGCGACTGTTGTTGTGATTTGGCGCTATATAAATAAAATTGAATTGAATTGAATTGAATCAAATGTTTTTGTGCTGCTTTTGAGTTTCCAGATTTGTATGGCTTCCATGTCACCACCAAGGACGTCTTGGGTACATTTAGATCAGCCTTAGCAGTAGTAGTAGCCTTAGCTGAAACTGTACTGTGTCAGGAGGAAAACCTGTAGTCAAGACATGGAAAACCTCTTGGATAGACTTGATAAAGAAGTAGAATTAAAAACATCTGAGGCATCATGAACGAAAAATATGACTTAGAAGATTCAGGACTGTTGAGCAGCTAGATTCCTGTATCTGTCATGTGGCGGCTGTGTGGCAGGCAAGAGTGGACAAAAACTAGGAATCATCAGGAAACACAGAACTGGGAGACACACAACCTAGAGGGGACAACGCGACAAAGGACAAAGGAGAACTGAGACAATATAAACATACCATGGGTAATGAGGAGAATAGGAAACAGCTTGGTGGAACAGGTAGACCAAATCAGGGGTGACAAGACAAGGGAAGCTAAGCCAAACTCAAGGCACAAAGAACAACAGTTACGAAAATAAAACAGGAAGAAGACACAACAGAGGGAAACCAAAACGTGATAGAGGGAGGACAGAGGCAGGAGGACACAGAGATAAAGACGAGACAGAAGGAGGAACAGAATGGAAACACAAAGGGAACAAACTAAAGGATAACTATAACCACATACATAACTAAAATCAACAGAAGACTTAGCTAACCATCAGAAGAAAAACAAGATCTCCAAACTCCAAGATACAATGGACTAAACACAGGCGTCACTGAAGAGATTAATATATATCGTTCCCAGCAATATACAAAAGAAACCAGGAACAAAACTTAAATATGATTCATTCTCAAAACCAAAAGGAATAATAAATTCACAAAACTCAAAACCCTGGGTCTTGGACCCAGGGACCATGACACCTGCAACCTCCAGGGTCTACCTTGCCTCTCACCCTGTGACAGCTGGGATAGGCTCCAGCCCCAACACGACCCTGAATTGGATAAGTGGAAGAAAATGGATGGAACATCACATTATGAAATGAAAAGATTACCAAGAAGGCCTTAAACTGTTGAGCAGCTGGAATCCTTAATCAAGTAAGAATGAGAAATGTGGTGTCAACCTTTTTTGAAATAATTTTGTCATCAAGATTTGCTTTGGTTTTGTTCATTGTGCAGCAACTTTAATGTGATCCACATTCTGTTACCTTTATATAGCCTACTATAGCCTACTAACTAAAACCAAAAAACATGAAGACGGTGGAGGGTATGTCAATCTTTTTCATATTTCCTGTTTATAGTCATCACTCCTGCTGTTGCTAGGTCTCTCATTTCTTTGTAAAATGTTGTTAGTTAAACAGTTAAACAGAAAAATCTCTCCTACGTCTAAAACGGCTCAAATCTACCAGTTTCAGTTTGCATTTAGGAACTGTGCAGATTGAAGAGATCGTTCTCCTTATAACTGATAAGTGATTTTCTATTATACCACCAAATAGCCATTTCTGTCAAACTCTGTCAGAGTTTTCCTATTAATATAAGGTGTCATTTTAATTCTCACACTCACATAAACCACTTACCTCCTCTTTACTACCAATGAGACAATGTGAGATATGATAAGGAAAGTTAAATTTGAAAACAAATGTGTGTGTGGTGGTTGGGGGGGTGTTGGGGCAGAAAGGTGGAGGTGGAGCAAGTAAAAAATTTTCAATAACATCAGACAGAACAGACGACACAGACAACACAGACCAACAAAAGAAAAACTAACTTCAGTCTCAACACTTTAGACTTAACAGTCTTAAAGAAGGATCCAAAACCACTATAATGAAGTTACTGCTACTATTCACCTTCTCAATGATGACAGGTAAAAAGACTACCAGCAGCTCATAACTGAAATTATGCACTAAACTATGCTATACTCTAACTAACATTACATATTGTTATCTATTCTAACAGTTTTCTATTCTGGTCTGGTTTGAGCCACTTATTGTATGTTTATGTTCTGTGTTTATAACTGATAACTGTACAGTAAAAGGAGTCTTACAGCAACATTGCACTGCACAGTTCAAAATAATCAAGCATCCGCAACTCAAGAGTATACAAATTTAAATGATTTTCAAGTTAAAGTTATACCTCTACCACCATCTTTGCTGTTATTGAATTCTTTGAGATTTTTGGATTCTTTGAATGCCGCATCTCTTACATTATAACAGGATGATCAATATTATTCACTTAATCTGTCAGTGGTTTTAAAGTTGTCACTGGTGTGTTTATGCTACATCTCAGTCATATCTCCAAACTTTCCAGTTGACCACCATCAGACCTACAACCAGCAATTGTGTGAAAAAACTCTAAACTCATTCTCACTCATTAAAAACACATTTTCTACAGTCAGACAGTGATGAATACACAGGATGAAGATGTTAAATGACAGCACTCCAGAAGAGCAAAATTATTTTTGGTAATTTCACATGAAATTTGAGTAGCTGAATTGACCATTTTTTGTGTACATTGAAAGACAATTCATATGAAAGAAAACAGAAAAAAGGTATGAGACAGTATGAGACTTGCACTACTGTATATGGACAAAAGTATTGGGCCCCCTACACATCAAATCTACAGAAACTACTGGGCCATGGAAACCCATGTCATGAAGGTCCCAGTACACAGTTTTTGTGCTGATGTTAATGCCAGAGGAGCTTTGGAGCTCTGCACTTCTTTTATTTTCAGAACTATTGTTTATTTTTTGCTAAACAATTGTCCACTACCATTTACCTGACAAGCTTAATCTGACAATAAAAAAATTAGAATATAGGTAAGAAATGATTGTGACATTTGCCTTTCTTTGCAATGTGTTCGTCAAGAGTCTTGGGTGATGTCACTTCCTTGATGCTGATAATTATTTTGTAGGGGGGTAAATGGTATGGCATTACGGGATTGAAAGAAAATTGGAGGAGGACGTGTAAATATTAGAATTTCATTGATAATTCATCAGTTTGTTTGTTTTGTTTTGTTTTTTGAAAAAAATATATATTTTGAGTGAAAGTAGATGTGTGTATTAATATATTGGCACTAAAAGTTCGGTAGTAATTGTATTTTGTATATATCTGATATTCAATTAAATTGTAGAAATTGTCAGTGGGGACATGCAAACATGTTTGTTCTCCATTAGCTAGATAACTAATCTTTTTTTTTTAATGATTTTTTTTTTTGTTTGTTTGTTTTTTTTTTACAGTATAATGAAAAGACACTTGGTTTTACTAATTAGGGGCTTTAAAATGCATTTTGAGGTTTCCTTTAACTCAGGGCAGGTGCCAGAGCAGAAGGAATGGGTAGGAAATCAGCTTTTCTATGGGGGGCATTTGGCTCTGTATACCTCTGTATAACTAACGTTATACTGTTAGTTATACAGAGGTAACTGATGTTTAAAATGTTTTTTAGACAATGAGTTTTCGCACGTGGCGTTTGACGCACCAAATGTGACACAGTTTAAAAGCTAACAAAACACTCGGCATGGCCTTAAGTACTTTGTGCTGTTCTGTCAGCACTCGTCTAACAGTCCACTTTTCTTGACTACTGTTGTTTTTGAGTTTTGAGATGTGCCAATTTGCAACAATATATTCCAATTCCACAATGGCAGCATTTGTCAAGTTCATGATCGGCTTTATTGCTGTTAAATCCAAAAATGTCTCTCCCTCTGGATCAAGCGCTGTAGGTGCAGTGGCCAGCTCAGTGTTGCGCTCATTAAAGCGCAACTCCATCTCCCCGATCAGGTGAGCCAAGGCACTGAAATACGGTCTCTGTAGCTCAGTGTCGTGGTCCGGGGTTTTGACCCAGCGTTTTGTGCTCAGTATTTTGGTTCTGTTCATTATTGTTTGATTCTGCTCAGTTTGTCCTTAGCTCGAGTCATTTTGAGCCTTGTATTTTAGTTTATTCTCCCCTCATGTAATTTGTTATTATAGCTCATTGTTTATAGGTTATTCTGTTTCAGTTTTCTAGCCCTCCTATGATCCCCATGTCTGTCAAGTCTTCGTCTCTGTGTTAGGTGCTTCCAGTTTTGTTTTGACAGTCTCTTGTCTCGTGTGCATTGTATTTTGTTTTGCTTCCCTTGTCTTGTTTCCCTCCTGTGCTCCATTCCCTTGATTACCTCTTGTGTTTATTTAAACCCTGAGTTTGCTTGTGTTCTTTGTCGCGTAGTCCTGGTTGTCCTGTTTGCACTGTTGGTACTGTTTTTGTCCTCGGTCTGTCTGTGTTTTTTGCCCACCTATTTTCCTGCCTACTAGCCTGCCCATGTTTTGGATTATGTTGCCGTTTATTTTTGTTCTCAGTTTTTGGACTTTGTATGATCTCTGTCATCAGCCAAAATAAAGGCTCATCTTCAGTTTTATCAGTCTGCCTTTGAAGTCTGCATTTGGGTCTGTAACCTGTATAACATGACACTCAGTTCTGTCACTGTCCTTTGATCCGGTCATTTCTTCAACTACATACATGTTGAGGTTTTTGCTAAGTTGACGTTTGCATTTGACGTTGACGTAGTATCGATTTTTCTGGAGCTGATCTGCATTAACCAATGTTGAGATTTGTTTTCCTTTCTCTATATGCTGCTCTCTTTCTTTCCAGTAGCTTAAACAGGCCAAATGTTCCTTAGAGGTCCCATGTCTGCTCAGTCCTTTATTTGCCTCCACTGCATGTTTCCAGTCAGTGAAACCTTTGCTAGTAAAAGCTGGATCACATTTGGACTGAGAAGAGCAAAGTTTTCTACAGGAGTAATAGAAAGCAGCATCCATCTTAATGGAATATTCAAGCCACTCTCGATTGTGATACCATGATGACATGAATGACCTCTTTTTAGTCCCAAAGAGACGTGAGGGATACTTATCAAGTTTGACCTGCATAGGCTCATCCATTCCCAAATCATCAGGGCAAATGTCAGATTCCACCAGTCCCTTTGCCACCGTAGCATCAGTGTTCTCTGTGCTAATGTTACCTTCATCATTGCAGCTTGTCAGGTCAGGATCAGGTGCAGTGGTAACTGAGCTTATGTTTGCTGAACCATTGGCTTGAGCTTGGCTGTTACTGTTAAGACTGGCTGCTGCTTTTGGTGCTGTTACAAACCACTTTCTAATGTCCATATTTTTTGAACAATGGCTAAGTACATAGCCAGCAAGTTAGCATTGTTTACCGCCACGAAAATTAGTGCCACCCACCAAAGGTTTCTACCCAGCTTGGAATATAAGATAATTGATTGGCTGGTAATTCAGTGTAGATATGATAGTTGCTTTTAATTGGCTAGGCTGGGCCATGTTTATATATACACGATCCCTATGATTTTGAGTCAGAAATGAATTCCTATATACACAGTTTGTCCTTTAATGTGCATTACATTGATAAGTTTAGGCATAGCTGTTAACAAATTTCAGTTTTGCTTTTTGTCAGAGAAAGAATTCAGCTGAGGGGGCACAGTGACCTTTTTGGGCGTGCCTGGACCCCCAAGGCCCACCCATAACACAGACCCTGCTTTAACTGAGAATCTTTGAAGTGTGTTTGTGGGATTTAAAAGGCACCGACTTCAGAGAAAAACCCATGTGTTAAAATTCATTTTCAATCTTTCGATGTAGTGTATAATGAATGCTCAGTATTTGAAGACAGTGTGTAGTTTTGAGTACAGATAAAAAAGTTTTGATGTATTTGTGAGGTTTTTCCAAAAGAGTCAGAGATTTTGTGTCAAGTTTTAGCAACAATTCTTTAAATGCAGGGGATGATTGGGGGTGAGAGGCAGGTGGGAACACGACACAGGTGAAAGCAATCAAACTCAGGTGAAACTAATGAGGGTAGAACAGAATAGCTGTGTCCAAATTCAGGGGCTGCATTCTTTAAAGGATGTGGCCTACATAGGCCACAGCTTCGTAGGCTGTGAAGACAGTGAACGCCGGAACTGAATGACTGCTAAATGAGACGATCTGGCTTACAATACGCTACTTCTATTGCTCAGCAACCATGACAGTAGGCACTACAGATGTGTTGGACAGCACTGTTTGACAGAGATGGAGGAGAAAATCTTTAATTTGTTTTACTTTTACTGAAGAAAATTTAGATGTTTCATCAGTATGTGATGTGTCTGAGGCTGAGACAAGACCATGGCCATGTAAAGCAAGACTGTTAGGTTGTGTGCCTTTAGCCAACAGTAATGTTAATATTGGCTAGTAAACAACAGTTAGCTAATGTAGTTTATGTGACTAGTGTCATTTCACTTTGGCAATATAAAATAAATACTTTAACAGGGCCTACATTAAATATGTTATGTTAATGTATGAAATATATTATATATATATTTCATTAAAAATTACCAGTGGTGGAATTTAACTTAGTTGACTCAAATAAATTTATTTAGTTCAATTTCATATTGCTTTATACCTCTACAACTCTATCTCAGACAAATAATCTTAATATTTTGCACCCCCTACATTTGTGTGAAAGTTTTAGTTGCTTATATTAAGGGCAACATCCCATAATGTTTGCGAAAAAATTAAAAAGATGTGATCATTTTGTATGTTTCTGATGAAATGAAAGGTAAACTGATCTATTAAATATTTCTCTATAAGATTAGAAAATCATGCCATTTCATAACTCTCTATAGTCAGATGGGAAAATATCAGAGCTGTAAACAGACAGATTTTTTTATTTTGATAAATGGGTGTAACATGACAGAGGTGCTACAAACACATGACATCCTTATAATATATGATGTAATGCTGTAGATTAAACTACTCCAAAACTTATAAAGTATATAAATATCTGCAGCAGCATATGCAACAGACACATAAATGTAGCAGTAATATTCATCCAAAAAACACCATATACACTGATCAGGCATAATATTATGACCACTGACAGGTCGAGTGAATAACACTGATTATCTCTTCATCATGGCACCTGTTAGTGGGTGGGATATATCAGGGAGCAAGTGAACATTTTGTCCTTAGAGTTATTTGTGTTAGAAGCAGGAAAAATGGGCAAGTTTAAGTATTTGAGTGAGTTTGACAAGGGCCAAATTGTGATGGCTAGACGACTGGGTCAGAGCTTGTGGTGTGTTCCCGGTCTGCAGTGGTCAGTGTGTATCAAAAGTGGTCCAAGGAAGGAACAGTGGTGAACCGGCGACAGGGTCATGGGCGGCCGAGGCTCACTGATGCATGTGGGGAGCGATGGCTGGCCCGTGTGGTCCGATCCAACAGACGAGCTACTGTAGCTCAGATTGCCGAAGAAGTTAATGCTGGTTCTGATAGAAAGCTGTCAGAATAGACAGTGCATCAAGTTTGTTGTGTATGGTCAGCAAAAGGGGGACCAACACAGTATTAAGCAGGTGGCTATAATGTTATGCCTGATCAGTGTATCTCACATAACTGAAAAAAAAAATTGCCATCCATCCATCCATTCATCCATCAATCCATCTTCCGCCACTTATCCAGGTTCGGGTCACAGGGGCAGCAGTCTAAACAGAGAAGCCCAGACCTCCCTCTCCCCGGCCACCTCTTCCAGCTCATCCAGGGGACACCGAAGTGATCCCAAGCCAGCCAAGAGATATAATCCTTCCAGTGTGTCCTGGGTCTTCCCCGGGGGCTTCCTCCTGGTAGAACATGCCCAAAACACATCGCTCAGAAGTCGTCCAGGAAGCATCCTAATCAGATCAGTACAGTGTATGCATTACTGCTGACGCCACACCAATCTGTCAGTCTTGAGCTCCACTCTCCCCTCACTCATGATCAAAATCCCAACTTAATTAAACCCCTTCACTTGGGGCAGCAACTCATCCCAGACTTGAAGTGTGCGAAAGTGCGAAAGCGGAGACCCTCCACCACCTGGCTACACCTAGAAATTCTGGCCATAAAAACTATAAACAGAATTAGTGACAAATATACAGTGCGAGACAAATAACTACACTGAGATACACTATGTTGCCAAAAGTATTTGCTCGTCTGCCTTCACACACATATGAACTTGAGTGACATCCCATTCTTAATCCATTGGGTTTAATATGATGTTGGCCCAACCTTCAAGCTTCAAGTCTTCTGGGAAGGCTTTCCACAAGGTTTAGGAGTGTATTTATGGGAATTTTTGACCATTCTTCCAGAAGCACATTTGTGAGGTCAGACACTGATGTTGGATGAGAAGGCCTGGCTCACAGTCTCCGCTGTAATTTATCCCAAAGGTGTTCTATTGGGTTGAGGTCAGGACTCAACAGGAAGGGGCCATCCCCAAACTGTTCCCACAAAGTTGGGAGCATGAAATTGTCCAAAAGGAGTAGTTACCCAACTCCTTGGAACACAGGAGACAGGAGAAACTAGAAACACAACAAACCCAAGCAATGTAACCAAAACAGAACAAATTCATTACACTGTATAACAGATACATGACATTTTATGAATTTACTTTGGTTTTTTTGTGTTTAGAGTTTTGGGAAAAGGGTCAAAGGTTTCAAGAAATGTCTTAGCAATTGTGGAAAAACCATAATAAACTTATGACAAGTTTGCCCAACAGTAACAGAACTGTAATTTGTAATAAAAAAAAAAAAAAGAAAAAAAAAAAAAAAAACAAAAAAAAACAACAACAACAAAAAAAACAAACAAACAAACAAACAAAAAAAAAAAAAACCTGAATCTGAACAGGTTTGAGCAGAAAAGATCAAAGTTAACTAAAAGTAATATATATGTAGTTGAACTGCTGAATCTCTGCTAAAAGTATGCAATAAGCTTAATATATTGTATAAACAGTTAGCTAAATAATTAGGGTTATGGTTAAAATGAGGGAAATTGCTAACTAAAAGTTTGACTAGCCATTGAAATACAAGATAAAAGTTTGAATTAACTGTTGGTGGCTGAAATTATAGATTAAAATGATAAAATTATTAGATACAATATGACTGGCAGTTAAAATGTTAGCTAAAAGTGTGGATTAACAGCTAAAATGGCTAAAGAAAAAATAGCAGAAACGGCAGCAGAAAAATTCTGAAAAAGTATTGAAATTGTTCATGTTAAACAGCAGTAAAAGTAGGAGTTTTAAAGTAATAGGCGAATGGTTGAAATACCCGGTAAGTAGTTAGGGATATAAAAGAAATGGTGGTTGCCCAGTGATTGCATTGAATATTTCATATTCGCTGACTGATTGCAGGAAGTTGCGGTGACCAGCTGGTTGCCCAGAGGCTGAGCATGCAACACCCTCAACCTCTAGGTGATCACTTTCGATTACAAGGCGATTGCACAGGTCACCTGGTGGGAGGCAACCTGTCTGCAATCACTCTCAGGCAGACTGACGAAGGTTTGCAAATAACTGCCGTCTAATTTATAAATGCAGACAGATTGGCAACACATTGCAATCAATCTGAGTCAGTCTGTGCCGATAAGCGCAATGTGTCAATGTGTCTGTAATGTGTCTCTTTGCAATAGAGGACTTGACTCAGGTGGTTGCCAACTGGTTGTATTCTGGTTATATTCCTGTATAGAAGAAAGGTTGCCGAGCACCTCTGTCATTTTGCTGTTAAATCGCCATCCTGCAGCAGCTACGTCCCTATTTGTGGAGGAATTTCCGTTTCAAATCTATAAGGTTCTGGTTGGGCTCTAAATGTAAATAGTTAATGTGAATTTCTGTTTAATGTGAATTTCTGTATATGTAGGCGTCTACAGATTTGCAACAGATGCCAACAGATTTGTGATTTCTTTCCGATTTATCGCAGTTAATTGCAAACTGATAGCAGACTGACCCATCTTGTCACCGTTTTATTGCGTTTTGATGCACCAAAGTTGCTTTGAAGGTGACAACTGACTTCAAGTGGCCGCAGACCTGGTCCCTGTCTTCGAAGCAACCATTTAAAAGGCAACAAGATTGCAAGTTCATTACACACAGTCACAATAATTTTGGTTGTGCTGCGGTCTCCAACCACTGTTTTCCCTAGTGTGACTGTAGCATTAATAAGGCAAAGTCATCTGGATCCAGTTTAAAATTAGTTCAAATGAACACATTTGAAATGAGAGGTGATTTTAATAAAGACGTTCTTGAGTCCATCTGACTGGGCTTTGTCAGATGTAATAGGTTGAGAACCATTGATTTCAGTTGTTGAATGCTGTTTTCCTTTCCTTTCATGCCCCCTCTCCTCTGTATAAGGCGTTGTTATATTTGACACTATTCACAATAGCTCTATCCAAATCTGAGTTTTCCATATGGAAAACATACTAAGCCAATGAGGATACGGTCTTATGAGATTTTCAGGCTTCTCATCCTTTTTTGACCTCCCACCCGAAGCTCCAGCCTGATGCCATGTTAAGCTGCATCATAACAAATTTAAATGCAGGTCTTCAATGTGGCAAATCAGACTGCGTGCAGTCAGCCAGTGGGGAAAACCCTCCCAGTCAACTGAGACATGTATGTTCACAAACCTTTGGGGAAGGCCACTCTGGTGCATACAGATAAGGAAAAATTGGGAAATTATGTGAAGTAATGGGCATGAGAAGCACTAATCCTACCCAAATGCTATATGCATTTGTGCTATAAAATTTTTTCCCAGTATCCTGTCAAGATCCTCAAACGCAGTTAATTATGCTCACAGTGAAACACCGAGTCATTTTAAATCCTTCATGTTCTCCGTACAGCTCTTGTAAGCTGACCAGAAAGGAAAGAAAAAAAAAGATATTACTCTGCAAGTCTTGCATACAGCCTAAATCTGTCAAGAAAGGTTTGATAAGGGCCTCCTTGTATTTTGTCTTCTTTTTTCCCCCTTCTTCACATCTTTCTCCCCACCAGCCCTTGTCTGTGGAGGGTTCTAAAATAAGAAATCCCTTTCTGCAGATATAATTAATCACTCTGGGAGAACAGGGCGTGTAATTATTTAGGTTACCACAGAACTCTCCGAACCTCCTCCACCTCACCCTCCCCTCCTTCACTGTACATGGAAGTGAGGCTTTTAGGAGACACATAGCCAAACCAAACCCAGCAGAAAACATGTTTTGAGCAGTTTTGCTTAAAGGTTATCATGCATGCATACATACAGGGAGTCATGTAAGCTGGGTGCTAGTACCTATTTCATCAGGAAATGTAATGCACAAAGGCATCAAGAATATACTGGGGTTTTTTGGGGAGGTTTTCTGCAGGAAAATAAAAATGCAGATATTGCTCATTCAAATTTGATATGTCAGTGATAATGATGAAAGTAGTGATGATGATAGCTGAATATGGCAAGTAGCTGTCCAGAGGACTTTTTTTTTCTCTTTCACGCTGTCAGAGAAAAAAGGTGTTAGTGGGATATTTGTTGAGCATAAGCGAGACAGTGAAAGAGGGAGGTGAGATCGCCTCGCTTCTCCTTTTCTCCCCAGCTTCTCTCTGAGGCAATTATACACCCTCCCCACTTGCTGATAAAGAGTTCAGCATCAGTTCACCCAAAGATTAATACAGCACGATGAACACACCCTTTGGAATGGTCCAGGGTGATTCAGAATTAGCCCGATGAGAGGGGACCTCAGCTAAAAATCCCCCTGTGGACGAGTCCTGCAGCCCACAGAAAGTTGCTATTGTGCGGCGTCAGCGGGTTTGCGTCAAGCAGCCAGAGAAGGGATGAGGCAGGCCTGTAATGTGAGCACTGCCAATTGGATAACACGGGTGTCCAAATGAGAGATGGCAGCACTTGTCAGGAGGGTGATTGAGCCATGTTCTCTAAAGGGAGGAAAGACTGATAGTGTACTTTGTGCGTGGTATGAGGCGCCACGGAGGGAGCATTAGAGAGCCAAACCAGACCTTAACACACATCTTGCTAATTCTCCTAACGCGTTATAAGGTCGCTGTTGTATTGCTATTCTGCTGCTAAGCTAAGATCATCTCTGTTCTCATTACTGTGAGGACATCAGTAAGCAGGCTGCTAGTACAGCTGGGTCAGATGCCAGTGTTGTGGGGACTGCCTGTGCCTGCAGAGACAGAAAGAAATTTGCTTAGCAAAACTGTTAAAAAAGTGTCTTAGTATTGCTTTAAGCTAAATGCTAACCTAATATGCTCACACAACCCATTCTCATTCCCAGAGTGTCAAATACTGCCGATTTGTTAGAGTTTAATGGTGTCTCTTAGATGTGCACAGGTAGTTCAGGACCCCTAGGCATCTTATTTAATTGTATTGGCACCCATAAAAGCCAAGCCAAGGTGCCCTAAGATAAATTTTTCAACATGTAGAGTAAGTAGAAAAATTAAGCTGATGTGGAAGTGTTAAAAACTGCAGTTAGTTAGGGTTAAGGTTGTTAGGATTTGGGGCAGGCTTGGGGTTTTCTCTGTTTTCTTTATCTCTCTCTCGCTTTCTCTCTCTCTTTACTCTCAGGTGGAGAGGTGGGGGGGATTACTTGTGCCTCCACCCATGGGCGGAGCTGCCTTTTCCATTTCTTGCTCTCACACACCTGCAACTCATTGTTTGATCAGTGCTGTGTATTTAAGGACCGGCTGTGGCAGTGATTCTCCACCAGATTTATAATAGTCTCCACCAAGGTTATAATAGTTCTGCATTTTTCATTACTTTTTATTTTTATTTAGTTTTGACTTGATTTTTTAATTCTATTTTAGTTTCAATTAGTTTTTAACACTTGTCTGCTAGTTTAGTTTAGTTTTTATTTTTTGAAAATGCTTAGTTTTAGTTTAGTTTTTATTAGTTTCAGTGCTAGTTTTAGTCTCTTTTGTAATATGGGTCACATTCCAGGGGCGAGACTGAAAAAGGTCAGAAAAAGTTGTAACAAAATCTCAGAAAAGCATCACACCATTTTAAAAGTGTATTAACTTAGAACAGATGAACAATCATCCATAACATAACATAACTATAAAACATATGGCAGTCTGTATTTTTGTCATTGAGAACAATTCAGTAGACAAAATTATAATATTAGACAAACAGTACCGGCAATGCACGTAGTGTAGGTTCATAGAGATTAGCCAGCTCAAAATCAACTTAGATTAATTTAACTTTAAACATTAGGCTGCCCAACACTAAATGCAAGTGTTATAGGTAAATGACAAATCATTGCAATTGATTGACAATACAATACCACAGCACAAAAGCCATGACATCATGAATACAATGAATGATTTGGACACTCAAAGTCCACATATACTGGTAGTATACCACAGCTGCTTAAAGCTGGTGTGGTGTTTTTTTTTTTAATGTCTTGATAGCCTTGAACAGTGTACAACAAACAAAAACCCAAAACGCAGCCTTTAAACATTTGAACTGTCAGTGTGTATGTGTGGACGGGTGAAAAGGGGAGATATCAGTCAAGTAACAATTTCTTGTTGATCTTGAGGAAAACGCGTTGCTCCAGAGATTGTTCTGTTTCTCAGGCCAGATGACAGCAGTCCACACACAGAAAAGATGTGCTCCACAAAGGCTTGTGAAGCGGGAGCACTAACAAGATCCAAAGCTACAGGGGCAAGTTTTGGATAGACAGCCTCTCTTGATTTCCAGAAATGCAGTGGTGTCTCATTAAACACACCCTGTTTGACCTCAGTGACGTACTTCTCAATCTCAGTTAACAGACTATCTTGATTTGCACATGACAAGTTGACCTCTATACGAGATGCAAGGAAGCAGGTATTTCTGGAGGACAGCAGGAGGGACCCCTGTTACAGTTTCAGTGGCCTCTGCAATGTCAACATCATCCTGAGAAGTAGTGGCTGGGTTGTACTGAGCTGCCAAGTTCTGCACAAAGGACTGTGCTGCTCTCATCAGCAACACTGTATCTGGTGACTGAAGAATCAGTGAAACATTTGGGTCCAACAGGCAGGCTCCTGCTGGTGTAGCATCAAACTGTGTGGAATCAGGATTAAGAATACCAGCAAACCGTTCTCTCAAAGACTTCAGCAGCACTTGAGCTAACTGACTCCTAGAAGGACCCGTCAGCAGATGCGCCTCAAGGTTGAGCAGACATGGCACTACCTGTGAGAGTGACTGGCTGTCACTCTGAAGCTGGTTTGTGTGAATGGCAAAGGGTTCAAATAGCTTAACAAGGTTCTCCAGCTTGGCCCAATCACTTGTGAGAAGTGTGTTCATGCCCAACTCCTCAAGCAGTTGGTTTAGTTCAGCTCTGGTCTCTAACAGTCGTCTCAACATTCCAGCAAGTGGTACAATCCCGGATCAGAGTTTTGCACCACCTTTTGATCATTTCTTCATTTGCCACTGATGATTTTCTCACAGCATGCACCAGTTTTCTTGCTTTAGTTATGACTGAATCAGTAGTTGGATGCTTCATGGCATCTTTCAGTGTGAGCTGGAGGGTGTGGGCCAGGCAAGGCATTAAGTGGAACTTGTTGTTCTCTTGATTATATGCAAGCTTTCACCGGGGATTCTGAACAAAATACTGTTGGCAGTCTTTTATGTGAGTAAAGCCTAAATAGCATTGCAATTATTTTAGTTTAAAAAGAAAAAAATGTTGGGGAAGCTTGGCGTATAAAT
>VUQI01054426.1:0-16146 GCA_015106735.1 Paratilapia polleni | reverse complement strand
CCATGGTAACTCTGGAGGAGCTTCAGAGATCCACTGCTCAGGTGGAAGAATCTGTCCACAGGACAACTATTAGTCGTGCACTCCACAAATCTGGCTTTTATTGAAGAGTGGCAAGAAGAAAGTCATTGTTGAATGAAAGCCATAAGAAGTTTGCAGTTTGCCACAAGTCATGTAGGGGATACAGCAAACATGTGGAAGAAGGTGCTCTGATGAGACCTAAATTGAACTTTTTGGCCTACATGCAAAACGCTATGTGTGGTGGAAACCTAACACTGCACATCAACCTGAACACACCATCCCCACTGTGAAACATGGTGGTGGCAGCATCATGCTGTGGGGATGCTTTTCTTCAACAGGGACAGGGAAGCTGGTCAGAGTTGATGGGAAGATGGATGGAGCTAAATACAGGGCAATCCTGGAAGAAAACCTGTTAGAGGCTACAAAAGACTTGAAACTGTGGCGGAGGTTCACCTTCCAGCAGGACAACGACCCCAAACATACAGCCAGAGCTACAATGGGATGGTTTAGATCAAAGCATATTCATGTGTTAGAATGGCCCAGTCAAAGATTTTTAACACCATGTATCATTTTCCTTCCACTTCACAATTATGCGCTACTTTGTGTTGGTCTGTCACATAAAATCCCAATAAAATATATTTAAGTTTCTGGTTGTAACGTGACAAAATGTGGAAAAGTTCAAGGGGTAGGAATACTGTATTTTACAGATATTTGGAAACTTCACATAGCTTCCATAAAATCTAATATTGCACTTTAATTATCCTACTAATTAAAGCGTATCTCTCAGAACATCTGTCCTTCTGTTCATTGCCTTTCTCGGCAACTGTTTACCCAACCTGCTTGGCAGGTGTATTTCTGGGGACCAGAGTAGGTGCATTGCAGGCTTTGGTGTGGTTTGGCATTTCTCACATTTTTGGCTGAAAGTACTGTGCTGTACAAAGGTCTTGAGCCACTCCTCATTTCTTTATATTTTGCTTCCAAGGATTCAGACTTCCTTGTAATTTTTTAAAGTGGTCTTGAGCAATAGCTCTCCAGACTTTCTGAAGGCCCTTCAAAGTTTTTCTTTCGACATTGGCTGCTTTTTCACTCATTTTCAGTCCAGTCCTTGAACCTGACCATTTTCAGAGGAATGTTTTGTTTGTTTGTTAAGCCACTTAACGCTGACCAATGATTCACTCAAGCATTAAAAAAGGCACCTAACTCAAGGTATTTTGTTACTAGCAGCCTGTCACAAAACACATAATTTATTCCATTTTCTTTAGTTGAATCTATGAAAAATGCCAAAGATAACACAGTTTGACAGACATAAAATAGTATTTTTGCACCATGAAGATGATTCCCAAAGAGCTGTTAGCGGAAAACTTTGCATATCTCAGCATGGTGTGTTGGGGAAACTGGACAAGTGGAGGACAAAAGAAGAAGTGACAGGCCTGAAAAAGACTATCTGCAGTCGATGAACAGTATCTGAAAGTCATGTTCTTAAGAAACAGGAAAAAATCCAGCAAAGACCTGACACAGGACCTGAGAAATGCTCTTCAGCTGATCCATCTACTGTTCAATGAAGCCTCATCAGAAATGGTCTCAGTGGAAGGGTGGCTATCAAGAAGCCATTCTTAAGGAAGGGAAACAGGGAGAAAAGGCTGAGGTATGCCACATTACACAAGAACTGGACATTTTTTGTTAAAATTGTCATCAGTATGTACACAGGAGGTCAGGAGAGAGGTACAACAGTGAGTATCTACAGCCATCTGTTAAACACAGTGGAGGCTCTGTCATGGTTTGGGGCTGCATTTCAGCCAGTGGTGCTGGAGATCTTGGCAAAACTGATGGGATTATTAATGTAGAAAAGTACCGTCAGATTTTGATCTACCAATACCATCTGGAAAGAGTCTGATTGGCAGCAGCGTTAACCCTAATATCTAGTCTTAACCTTTAAACAGGCCTTTCAAGGGGTGTAAAAAAAAATAGAGAGAGCAGAAAATTCTAACGCATCACATCTCACACAACACATTTCATCATTCAAACTGGTACTTTCAACAAGATTGTTTTTTTTTTTAATGTCTTCGGTTTCCTGTGACAAGAAAATTGCAATCTACCCATTCTGCATTCAGAGAGTATATCCTTATATCTGTCCTCTTTTCGAAACAATAACTTTATGATTGTCTTCACATGACACATTTAAGGCTCATCTCTAAATTGTATATAAAAATAAAATCCCTGACACTGCTCCTGAATGGGCTCTGCACTAGTTACAGTTAAGTAACACCCATATTTTATTTCTATTCTTTCCAGACCCTGACCAAAAAGGTGCAAGCAACCCTCGCTGAGGCCAATAAAGTTGCAGAAGAAACCCTCTCGGCCATGAGGACGGTACGGAGCTTTGCCAATGAGGGTGGAGAGGCCGACTCCTATTACGCTAAGCTCTTGGTTATGTTCCAGCTCAACAAAAAACAAGCCCTGGCCTATGCTTGCTACATGTGGTCCAGTTGTGTAGGTATCTACAGGTACCCTGGACATAATTAGTCAGTAGGGTTTATTTATTGATCTCATTATGTTACAGTGAGGGACTTGTGTGTGTTTTCCAGATCTCAGAGCTTGCTCTAGAGCTGGCTATC
This sequence comes from Paratilapia polleni, assembly GCA_015106735.1. NCBI lineage: Eukaryota > Metazoa > Chordata > Actinopteri > Cichliformes > Cichlidae > Paratilapia > Paratilapia polleni. The sequence goes on along the minus strand of VUQI01054426.1, from coordinate 13,513 downwards.
CTCTACTATGGAGGCCACCTGGTGATTACCCAACAGATGAGTAGTGGCACCTTGATATCTTTCTTCATATACATGCTTGAGCTGGGCGATTGTCTTGAGGTATCTCATCTGTTATTCCACAGACTGTTTGATTTCTGTTCTGAAAACAGGGCAGCAAATCCATGTCGTGTTCATTTTGCAGAGCATTGCATCGGTGTACACGGGCCTCATGCAAGGAGTTGGAGCTGCTGACAAGGTTTTTGAGTATCTGGACAGGAAACCCGAGCACCCCTCTGATGGTACAGAGGCTCCAGACACATGCACCGGTCTGGTTGAATTTAAAGACGTCACGTTTGCCTACCCAACACGCCATGAAACTGATATTCTCAAGGTTTGTCCTCAGGGATACCTTTAATCACATTATTCAGAAGTGGTCAGTTTAGCTCTGGGTTGAAGAGATGAGGGCAGTTTACTGGAAGATTGGGACAATATAACCAACTAAACAAGGTTAGGATACAGATGACGATGTGTCTGCTTCTTTAAGTTTGACAAAAATCGTCTTCTGAATCGGTTCCTTTTGCAGGGGGTGTCATTTACCCTGCGTCCTGGAGAAGTGACCGCCCTCGTGGGACCTTCAGGCAGTGGGAAGAGCTCCTGTGTGAGTCTTCTGGAAAATTTCTACCTCCCTCAGCAAGGCCAGGTGCTGCTGGATGGAAAGCCTGTTCACACCTTTCAGCATGACTACCTCCACTCCAAGGTTAGTCAGTGTATAGGCCATTTTTACACACAAAACTTGGACAATTTCAGGAGAATCTGGTCATTTTACTACTTTACCGCTTCAGACTAAATACTTAAGTAAAGGAGCTGGCTGGATAGAGTGTTCAGGATGCAGCAAACATGACGCCCACTTGCTAGCAATGAATGCACCAGACTAGCTGCACTATTTGCACATTCTTACAATCCATCGTCACAAGAGCTTTGTGTTAGGGGGTTTGCAGGTTAAAAACTGTCTAATGTCTGGATTTTTGCGGTCTCACATGCACCAATGCCAAGTAAGTCTTAGAGCAGTTCAGGGCTGCAGTGCATGTGTGAAAATGACCCGAGTTCTACATTGAGGACAGGCTGAAATATAAAGGTCAGTATTATTTTTTTCTGTCTGTCTCCTTGTTAACAAATCTCATGAAAAGACCAAAACAGGCAATGCGTTAGCCCATCTCTCAGTGTTTCCTGATTGTCCTACTCTGTGTCAGTCTCTGATGGTGATTTTAAAAAAAAGACTAAAAAAAAGGATTAAAAGTTTTCTAGGGTGCTATTTTTAGCCTTTGATCACTACAGTGAGGTGGGGTATGAAAGACTGACTCAAAATAAACTACAGCTCATGTTACCTGTAATGAAAAAGAGTCTCTCAGTGTAACAGTCTGGCTTGCTGATGTTTTTTGGATGACCATGGAGCTCAAGCATGGACAAATAGGATGGATCAAGCTTTGGATACAAATACACTGCTTGTTCATGGCATCAGCTCATTGTTTGTTAGTTTTTACTCCATAAGTCTTTCCTTTTGTTACTGTGTGTCTGCAGGTAGCGCTCGTGGGTCAAGAGCCTGTGCTGTTTGCCCGCACAGTAGAGGAGAACATCACCTATGGCCTGACTGACATCCCCAGGGAGGCTGTGGTCCAGGCTGCCACCAAGACCAATGCCCATGATTTCATTACCACCCTTCCTAAAGGATATGAAACAAGTAATAATTACATCTGTTCATTTGAAAGTCAGCTTTTTATGTGCTGTATTAGTAATAGAAATGCTTGGTAAGCTAGGACCTCCAAGTGGAAAAAAAATCACATTCAGCTTAGGTCCTTGGCTGCACTCAGTTTTATTATACTAATTATTTGAAAAATTATACAGATGTTTTTTTTATTAAAACTTCTATTTAAGGACAATCGATCCATTTTCTGCCACTTATCCAAACTACCCAGACCTCCCTCTTCAGTGTCACCACCTCTAACCCCTCTGGCGGGTACCGCTGTTCTCCCAACCTGGCCAAGAGACATCATCTGTCTAGTGTGTCCTGGGTCTGCTATGCATGTAATGACGGTACAAATTACATTACATTACCAGTCGTAATGGCATTAGTTTGACACTGCCCCCTGGTGGCAGTACACAGCTACAACATGTAGAAGTCTGTCTGCAAAGCCCTGTGTAGCACCTACAGGCTACCAATGCAGTACCATGTTTTAGGCGTCCTGCAGGGATCCTAAACACATGCTCAAACCGCCCCTGCTGGCTCATTGTAAAACAAAGAAGCAGCAGCAGCTGTACCCTGAGCCCCTTGGAACAGACTGAGCTCTTAACCATGTCTCTATGAGTGAGCCCAGACACCCTTGGGAGGAAACTCATTTCTTCCACTTGTATCTGCAATCTTGTTCTTTCAACCTCTGCCCAACTCATGGTCATTTGTTAGGTAAATAAATAATATTTTTTACTTGACATATATTGTACTTTCCAAAACACAGTTATGATTTAGATTTTTTTTTTTGCAGTTTTATAGCATACCATGAGATCTCTAGCAGAAGACCATTGGACAACTGTATTTAAAATAGGATTGCTATTCCCGCAGCAGTAATTTGCATTTCGCTCTGTTTTGCGACCTCCCCTCCCTTCCATGCGCATACATAGAAGCAACAAGACCATCACAGATTAGAATAGGTATCATTGATGACTAATTAAGCCAGAAATAAGCATGAATACTATAAAATGGAAGTGCTGGGGTCATGGTGGGTTGCAAAGCAGCTTGCAGAGGCAGCAGAAACTTTAGGTTGGCTGAAGCAGCTTTAAATAACATGCTCTGTTTGAGATCTGCCAATAGGATGTGTAGAAGAGTATCAAGTGAGCCATCAGCTAATGTGGCTGACACTGAGATCAGCTGATCTGTCAGGCTTGCTGGCTGAGCTTGATTCCTGGGTCTGCCTGAAATAATGCAATGCTCAATTTTTAATCCAGAAATATCGGTATTGTGCTTTTTTTTTTTTTTTTTAAAGTTCTCATGACCTACATCCATACATTAAAAACAGAGCAAATGTAGTTTTTCTAAAATGAAAGCGAGGCGCTGTTATTTAATAAGGAAATGGAGCTGTGTTTCATAAAGATGAAATGATGCATTTGACTGACTTTCACCGTACTCTTTTCCTGAGGTGTTGGAGAGAAGGGCATGCAGTTGTCAGGGGGTCAGAAACAAAGGGTGGCCATTGCGAGAGCTCTCATCCGCAACCCTCGTGTTCTTATCCTGGACGAGGCCACCAGCGCTCTGGATGCAGAAAGTGAACACATTGTAAGTGTTACCAAAGCCAGATGAGAGCTTTTCTACAGGAGCTGTTACAGAGCAGCCTCTCAATGAATTGCACATTATGGAATAATATAGTGCAACACAGAGGTGTTGATGTATCTGCCAAATCCACTGCAGGTTCAGCAGGCTCTGAACAACATCATGCAAGACCACACGGTGTTGGTGATCGCCCATCGGCTCAGCACAGTGGAGAAGGCAGACAACATTATTGTGGTCGATAGGGGCCACGTGGCAGAACAGGGGTCTCACAGTCAGCTGATGGCCAGCGGCAGACTCTACTCCAAACTGGTTCAGAGGCAGGTCCTGGGCATCGAGACCGGGGCAGAGGTCCTCAACCCGTCAGAAAACATCAGCTGAAAGTCGGGTAGAGGACGGCAGCGGAGAAGACAAAGCAGCAGCAGCGCCAGCGAGTCTGAGTGCAGTGTGCGTTACTGAGAATGAACATGCATACGTACATTTGTTGGTCCATAAGTTGTCGGATAAATACGCAGTTTTTGAATTTTTTCCTCTGAACACCACCGCAGTGGATTTTAAATCAAGCAGTCAACATGTGATTGAAGTGCAGACTTTCAGCTTTAATTCAGGGGGTTTTAAAAATTTTTGCATTACCTGTTGCATTACAGCCATTTTTATACATTGCCCCCCATTTTTAGAGGCTCAAGATTAATTAGACACTAATTTTAAATATAAGGATTGTTTTATTTGCAGTCAATGACTGCCTGAAGTCTAGAACCAGGCCTCTGGTAGGCCTTTACTGCAGCCGCCTTGGGTTGATGCTTGTTTGTGGGTCTCTCTGCCTTCAGTTTTATGTTTAACAACAGAAAAGCCTGCTCTGTTGGGTTGAGATCAGGTGACTGACTTGGCCGTTGAAGAATATCCCATTTCTTTGCCTTGAGAAACTCTTGGGTTGCTTTTTCAGTATGTTTTGGGTCGTTATCGTTTTGCACTGTGAAGCAGAGAATGATCAGTTTTGCAGCATCTGGCTGAATCTGAGCAGAGAGTACAGCCCTGTACACTTCACAATTCATCCTGCTGCTTCTATCAGCAGTCACAGCAACAATAAACACTAGGAACCCAGTTCCACTGGCAGTCATACATGGCCATACCGTAACACTGTTTGCACCATGTTTGACAGATGATGTGGTATGCTTCAGATCATGAGCTGTTCCTCTCCTTCTCCAAACTTTTCTCTTCCCATCATTCTGGTACAAGGTCATCTTGGTTTCATCTGTTTTTCTGGCTAAGTCTAATCGGCCTTCCTGTTCTTGAGTGTAACCAGTGGTTTGCGCCTTGTTGTAAACCCTCTGTATTTACATTCATGTAGGTATCTCTTGTAGACCTTCACAATGATACGTCTACCTCCTTGAATGTTCTTGACTTGGTTGGATGTAGTTAAGTTGTTTTTCTTAACCATAGAAATAATGCTGTCATCATGCACTTTAGTTGTCTTCTGTGGTCTTTCAGGCCTTTTGGTGTTGCTGAGCTGGCCAGTGCGTTCCTTCTTTTTAAGAATGAACCAGATTGTTGATTTGGCCTCTCCTAAAGTTTTTGCTCTCTCTGATACATTTAGTTTTATGATGGCCTCCATCACTTTCATTAATATCTCTTTGGGCCTCACATTTAAAATTACGGTGAAAATCTATAAAATATAAATTCAACACTTTGACATAACAAGAGAACAGACCTCACCTGGCCTGCTTGTACAGTTACAGAGACAAAAACTACAAAAACTGTGTCTTTGTCCAACACGTTATGGACCCAGCTGTATCAGGACATATCAAAAAGGGTTAGCACAAATAAAACTTGAATGAATAGCTTGTTTGGCTAAAATATTAGCTTTAAGAATGGGAAATGTGTTGCTGCTGATGTACTGCAGAAGATATTGGTTGTATTTTTTGTGTTTTTAAATACCTCCTCATCACACTCCAGCAAGAGATAAAACTGTTATTTTATTGAATCTTCCTCAGGATTTAGTTCTGCTTTTATATTGTTTTCACAGAGGCAGGCATGGAGATGCTTGGTGTTGTATTTAAAAGGTGATAAACTGGATTGTTTTTCATGTCCGGAGGTGGTGTTATGAGTACAAAGAAAAGAGCGGTGCCTTTGTCTGTGGGATGGAGTGCAATAAGAACATCTATGATTGTCAACACTACATAAACATAATATATTTGTGTTTAGCACTGAAAATGAAAAGTAAATGCAATGAACACTTTTTAAAAAAACACACTGCTTTTATTCCTTTATGTTCTGTTAATGTCACGTGCTACATTCGATGTCTCCTGGTAAAAACCTCTTTTTACAATGGCAATGATGGATCATGAAATGTGAGTTTTATTCTGATGTGTATCTTATCCTATTAAAAGTATGAATCATGTTTATCTTTATTTTATATTTATACAGTTCACGGTTCTTAAATGTGTCGATCGGCTGCTTCTTCAGTGTCGCTTGAGCAAAATAAGAAATCTGAAGTCTTGACTTTGGGCTTAAGGAGTTTGTGATGGACATTTTACAGCATAGGATAGTTATAAACATAACTGTCACATTAATTAATGGTTTGTAGTCCTAGCCACAAATGATTGAGCCAGCTAGTGGTCTCAGCCCCCTCTACTGCCATCTACTGTTGATGTTATGATCATACATTTCAAATTATGGGAGAATCTTGCATTTCATGTATTCTCAGATGAAGCAAAAAAGAAATCTTCAGATGAGCTCATACTTATTTTACCCACTGTGTTATCCTTTCACCATAAATTGGCATGAGTTGAGTAACATGTTTGGTATAAATAGAGCATTCCTCACTGCTTTGCAAAAGACTGGCCAAATATTTAAGAATAATGTTTCTCAACATAAAATTAAAAGAGTTTGGGGATTTCATTACATGCAACTTATTTTTGGAAATGGTGGATGCTGCATCCATGAAAGAGGAGAGGGACCGTAGAGCTTGTTGTTATCACACAAAGTCGGCAGCTGTGATGATATGGGGGTGCATCTGTAAAGACGGCATCAATGCTGAACAATATAGACACATGTTTTAGAGCATCATGTGCTGCCATCCGGATGTCTTTTTCAGGAAAGGGCTTACTTATTTCATTACAATGATGCCAAACCACATTCCTCACATGTTACAACAACATGGCTCCTTAGTAAACAGGTGCAGGTGCTAAACTGGCCTTCCTGCAGTTCAGTGTCACCCACTGGGAATATTTGTGTCATTATAATCTGACAAAGCAGGCATGAACTGCTGAGCAGCTGAAATCATATATCAAGCTAGAATGGCGAAACATTTTGCTTTCAAAACTCCAGTAATTTGTCTTCTCTGTTCCCAAAAGCTTACAGAGTGCTGTTAAAAGACAACATACTCCTGTTCTCACTTTTCTTTTTTAAAAAATGTGTTGCTGGTATAAACATAATATAGATCCACTGTAATCTAAACATATATTTTTCAAAAAGCAAGATTTTTTTTTCAGTTTCAACATTTGATATGTTGTTTTTAGTACTAGTTTTTTTTTTTTTGTATTAGACTTTGTAAATAAATATAAATATAATAGCCTGTAGGCCCCGCCCACCCGCGGTTTGTGAGAGGCAGCCATTCAGAAAAAAGATGCCTTGAAGGGACAGAAATCGAGCTAAAACAGCTTTTTTCAGACTGAGGATGAACTGAGGGGCTGCACCACTGCTCAGTATGAGATAAATAAGGATTATTTTGAACCGTGACTCAAAGCTGTTCTTGAGCATTAAAGGTCACCTTTAGCTGTCTTTAAAATGTAAAAGCCTAAGCCTAATGTAAAAACACATTATTTTGAAATAATAATATTTGCATTTTTATTATGATTCTAATGATGATGATGATGATGAAAAAGGGTGTTACTAGATCTAGTGGCACACTGCAGTTCCTCTAATGGCCACTTGAGTCAAACGTGAGTCAATGAAATTTTTATATTTTATCAGTCTGTTACTTAGCACTAATAGTAGGTGTCTGTTTCAGTGCTTTGCACCATGCAGTCTGTGGGTGCACTTTGCTAGCATCAACTTACAGCTTAGCATGATCAGTATCTCAGTATCATCAATTCACGTTACAAAACAAAACAGACAAAACAAAAAACAAGATGGTGTTCGCCTTAAAGCTAAAGTGGAGACATTAAAATGCAGTCCACAAACCATGGCAACATCCATCTTTTAAGTACAGTCTATAACCTATGTATGTTGTTAAAATCATAAAGAAATATAATTTTGGTTTCATTCCAAAATACATGTGAATGTCACTTTGCAGATTAACTGAATGACAGAAGACAGATTAAATATGTAAAAAGAAAACAAACAAACAAACATAAAAAAACAATAACAACAACAACAAACTAAAGAAAGAAATATTGTTCAAATTGTGCCTTTTTTATGTGTATATGTGGCCCATAAACTAAAATGAGTTTTTTTGTTTTTTTATTGACGTGTCTTCAAGGATACAAATTTTTTATCAAACACGTTCATCAAATAATCCAAGCAGCAAAAAATAATAACAGAACATAAAAACAACACACAAAAGGAAAAAAAAAGAGAAAATAATCAAAACCATAAATAAGCATCTTAAATTATTTTTACTGGGGCTTATTCCATATATACTGCTACTACTTCTGCATCTTTCAAGGCATTTCTCTTTTCCAGTCTTTTAGCAGACTGAGAGAATTTTTTTTACATCATTTTTAAATGCAAGAAAAGTTGGAGCAACCTTAAAAAAATCTACACTTATGAATATAAAACTTTCTAATAATCAAAATGTTATTACACAAAAATTCCATGTTTGTTGTGAAATGCAGGTATTACTGTCCACCTTAAACCCTAAAAAATTCAGCACACGGGTAAATGTCATTAATTGTCTTAAAATGAACTTCTTTCATTTTGGGTAGTAAAGGAAATGACAGATATCTGGTTTCAAACTTTGAGAGATTCCACACTTGAAAATCTTTCAAGTGATTTATTATTATTATTATTATTATTTTAACAGGAAGAGGAAAGCATTCTTTGTAATTTTAGGATTTTGTTATTAGATTTACTGTCCAGAAAGTTGTAATCTTCAATTCTCAGACTACAAAATGTAGGTGTTAGGGAAGAATACTGCAACATTCCTTTCACCAGATTTATTAAAGCTACTGGGATAGCTTTAATAACTACTGAAAACTGTTTGAATGAGCAATTTAATTTCAATTTAAGTTTAAAATCAGAACTTAACTTAAAATATTAGCATTATCATTTATTAAATGGACTATAGTCCAAACTCCTTTTTCCAACCACTTGTAAAATAAAGATTTCCTCTTATGTAGAATATATCTATTATTCCAGATTATAGTATTATGTGGAGTGAAACTGTGTTTGTAAAGCATTTTCCAGTACAGTAATACCTGCACATGACAATCAGATAACTTGAAGGGTCAATTTTAAGGGGTCAAAATCACATCTCAGCAGAAATTTTATTCCACCATCTTTTTCAAAAAGATATGTCGGGATATTAAACCATAACTGATGTTCATTTTTTTTTAAATAAATGTCTGCAACCAGTTTGATTTAATAACACCATGCATTACTTCAAAATCGATTACATTCATACCTAAATAAAATTAGTTTGAGACTTGTGCGTTTGTTGGGTCACACAGTTTTGCTCCATTTTCTGACAGCACGTGAAGGCAGCACCGGGCCTGTATCCTCTCTACTTCCTGTAAGGGAAGCTCAGTCAGCTGTCACAGTCTGAGGCGAGAAGAGAGGGACCGCAGCGGAGGAGAGAAACACACAACAGAAGCTAAAATGTCCAGTTTTGCCAGCAAGTTGAGCGCGTACACGATGATTCAGCTCAACGAAATTTTGGAGGACGACGAGAAGCTCACAAAAATGATACAAGAGACGGACGAGGTATGTAAAGCTTTTGTAGTCCAGTGTTAGCCACTGACTCCCTTTTCTCGGTCACTGTATGTGTGTATGTGTGTATGTGTGTTTTCCCTCAAGCCTTTGTTGTGCTTTCCCAACACACGCTCGGTTCAGTTACAGAAATGGCTGTTTCGGGTCGTGCTGAGGATTTAACGTTGAATATGTGTTGACTTAAATGTCGCGTAAGACAAAACAGGGTTAACATTGGGCCGGAGCAGGAGCGAGCATTGTCTTAAGTTTTAACACTCAGGGGTTCCCAGGTTGCGACATAGCTTCTCCACAAACCTCATAACAAAACCCCGTCTGTGTTCCGTAGTGAGCGCAAACAAGAGGACGTCCTAACAGTTACACTTTGGCTCGTATATCGACTCCCTGGCCCTGCTCCAGCAGCACAAGGACTCAGCAGTTTCTTTTCACTGTATCAGAAGTCTGTCTTGCCTTGATAAGCGGCTGATAAGCCTCACTTTTTTCCGTACACAGAACGATTACCGGCCACAGTGCCCAGAAAGGTTAAAGCGCACACAGATATTTGGCATATTAAGACCGAAGGCTAAAAGATTAGCATTTTATACAGGATTTGTGCTTCTGATTATTTCCCTTGCTTTCCAGAACAGCCGCTTCCAGTGCGGGCTTTAATCTTCCCCGATGTCCTCCTGCTGAATCAGCCCCACCGCCAGGGGCGTTTCCAGGATTTTGTTTCAATTTTTTTTCGATAGGGTAACATTGAAAAAAAATGTCACCAAGAACAAGGCCAGGGGGTGGGTGGAGATAATGAGAATTACATAAAAAGTGTAGAGAACTGGTGTAGTTATTGGATCCTAATTATTTATTAATTATTGTGAATATAACTTTAACCTTGCCACTGGAGATGATTTTTTTGTTGCGTATATCCTCCTGAGTGGCTTTTTCTATAATAAAGGTACTTGCAGCTGCTCCCTTATTCAGGAGGGGTCACCACAGCGGGTAGCTCCGCATGTTTGATTTGGCAGACTTTACACCAGATGCCCTTCCTGACGCAACCCCAAAAGGTTTTGTGTCTCCTCCCGGCATTGAACTGGGGATCTTTTGCTTGTTAGGTGAAACCACTAATAATACAGCATAATATATAAGTAGATTTAATGGATTCCTGCCCACCACATCCCTGCTGCTGGAAACTTTTTCCCTACCAAGTGCTAAATCCTGAGGAAACACTTCACACCTCCTCTTTTTACCCTGCAGTGTGGACCTGACCGGTTATCACAAACATTAAACGCATATTGTAAGGACTTAGGAATTTCTCTTGTCTGTTGTCATGGTGCTGTGGTTTTGTCTAATTTTAGCTCACTTTTTGCGTAGCAGCATGGACTCGCTGCCTGAGACGTGCTGAATAGAAAGCTTCTGTTCACAGATCTGAGAAACTCCAGCACAGGCTACTGTACATCAACATATGACCAATTTCAGCTTGCAAAAGCAAGACTACAGCGAGGCCTGTTTTCTTTTTCTTTTCTTTTTTTTTTTCTTTTTTTAGCCATTTGGATGACTGCTGAGCTGTGAGTTGGCCTTTTGTGTTGTCACTCCTGTTTTTGATCCACACCCTGTCTGATTGTCTCCATGGTTTCATTTTCCCACGTCCCATGGGTTACAGAGAGGGAGGAACTGCAGTGTCACTGCAGCTGTTGACTCAAGTTAGTCATGAGATTATAGGAGAGACTGAAGAGAATCGGACAGTTAAAAACATGCCCGAGCCAAAGGTGGAACTGCCTGGGAAGTTCTTTCCTTACAGTGCACTGGAAGGGAACAAAGGCAGTAGGTGTCATGAGGCATTGAGTGAAACCCGAGAACACTGAGAAGTACTGAGTATTCAGCTGTAGTAGCCTGAAAGGACACATGCTTTGCTGTGGGCAATGATCTTCTTGTTCTGTAAAACCCACACTGGTGGCTTTTGAATAATGCAAATAGCCCTGATATGAATTTGTTTAGATTCAGTGCATCTCTTTTTGAATGACTAAGACTTGTCGGTACATTTCAGTAGGCTGTTTGTAGCTTGTGTTGGAGGTGAGCTGTGGCTGTAAGGCAAATTTAAGACCATAGGACTTATCCACACTTTTTATATGTTACCTTTTGAGCCAATTCTCTGTCTTTGAAGTCAGATTAATAAGGCTCTTTACCATTTAAGACCTTCACTAAACCAGGAAGTATTGGTCAAGGTCCATTTGGGTGTAATCAAACATTTACATGCTCTCCTAATGCCAACCCTGCTGATGGTGTTGGCAAAGAGCCTGCTTTCCATTATGATGTCCATTTTGAAGTCAGATTAATATGGATTATCTTTTAAGACGTTCACTAATCCAGGAAGTGTCTTGCTCAACGTCTAGAGTCTGTTATTTGGAGGTGTAATCAAACATTTACATGCTTTACTGACGATGGTAAATATGTGCACCCCGATAACATATCAGGGTGTTGGTGACGAGCTAACTTACCTACCATGAGCTTCTCTTTAGCCTATCAGATGAGTAATTTCTGGGATGCAGGGATGTTCTATAATAGTTAACTATACAATGCCAGGTCTCCACTCAATTAAATGACGAGAATCTTCTTCATTGTCTGTGTACAACTTTTCAATCCACACAACAAAAAGGAAGGAAGCACCATGCTACAGTAGGCTGTTTGTATCTTATGTTGGAGGCAAGCTGTCACTGCAAGAATACAAGACTTACCCACAACATTTTCTGTCTGTAATATTTTGAGCTAATGCTCTTATGATGCTGATTTACAAACAACACAGTTTTCTATTATCTGCATGATATTTGAGCTCTTTTAAACTTTTCATTTTACTGACCATTCTGAAGCCAGCTAAGATTAAGATGGCTTCTTGTCTTTTTTAGACCTTCAGTAAACCAGCAAGTGTCTGACTCAACAAGGTCTGTTTAGTTGGGTGGTTACATTTACATGCTTTTGTAATAATGGCAAATGTGACTCAAGGTGGACGTAGCTACTGTGACATCATCCATTCATCCATCCGTCTGACGTCCTGCTTTGAAGCCTTGACATTAGCATTTTCACGGTGGCCATCTTTGGTTTCCAAAAACTGGATAAGATGAGGCAGGACTGACTGTGAAACCACTCGCTCATTGTCAATCAACTTGTCAATCATAACTTGTTAGCCAATGAGCATACCACGGATAATCCTCCTTTTGAAACATAGTATGACCAAGATTTATTTTTTATGCAATATGACCCAAAATTAGTGACTGAGCCTGTAAACTCATTAGGAAAATGTTTAGAGGTCAAGACAGAAAGCTGTTTTCCCGTAAACTTCTATAGGACCAGAAATCTCTTTGCAACACATCTATCGCCATCTGGTGGCCTTCAGATAGAATGCAGGTTTAAGGCACTTCCGCATTGCCTTAATTTTTCTGACCTGGAGCTACGTCCATGTTTTATACTGTCTATGTGCATAACCTATGATGGTTGTGTTGAAGCGGTAGCAACATGGAGCTAGCGCACCTAACACAGGTTTCAAAATAGCTTGTTGGACGAGGGAGAGGAGACTTCCTCACTGGTGCTTTGATCTACAGTATTTGATACCATAAAATGCCGGGTCTTCATGGCACTAAATTTGTTAGGAGGCAGACCACCAAATTAGCAAAAATAAAATGATGAAAATCAAACAGAAATTGCATTCCACTAGTGATAGACACTAGTGATAGACACTAGTGATAGACACTAGTGATAGACAGCAGGTTGGAAATGGTCTTCTTCCAGTCCCCCCTTTTGTGCCAACAAAACCAAAAATCCCCAAATTAGAATAACTGAAGTCATGTCCAGAAAACAATGTGGGCTTCATAGATAATTGGGAAACTTTCTGGGGAAAACCTGGTCTTATTACGAGAGACGGCATCCATCCCACTTTGGATGGAGCAGCTCTCATTTCTAGAAATATGGCAGAATTTATTAAACCCCCCAAAATGTGACTATCCAGAGTTGGGACCAGGAAGCAGAGTTGCAGTCTTACAGGCTTCTCTGCAGCTTCTCTCCTCCTGCCATCCCCCCAGAACCCCATCCCTGTAGAGACTGTGTCTGTTCCCAGACCACCAAAAAATAAACCAAAAATCAGCAAAAAACAATTTAAGCACAAAAATTTCCAAAGAAAGAACAGTATAACATCCTCAACTGCACCAAAGAGTAAAACAGTTAAATGTGGATTATTAAACATTAGGTCTCTCTCTTCTAAGTCCCTGTTAGTAAATGATTTAATAATCGATCAGCATATTGATTTATTCTGCCTTACAGAAACTTGGT
>VUQI01054424.1:0-16959 GCA_015106735.1 Paratilapia polleni | reverse complement strand
AAACAGCTTATTCTGCTATTGCCTGTTGTTTGGTGTCGTTTATTGGATTGGATGATTGAAGTCTGAAGAAACAAGACATATTGGCAATTCAACAGTTTATTCATTTAACAAACAGGGGCCTCAGTAGCAGGTGGAAGAACCGTACATAGCCACAACAGCCTGGCACCTCCTCCTCATGCTGGTCACCAGCTTGGTCACACACTGCTGTGGGATGGCATCCCATTCTTCAACCAGCATTTGTCGCAAGTGGTTGTGTTGGTCACTCTGGCACGAACAATACGCCCAAGCTGATCCCACAAGTTCTCATTGGGGTTGAGGTCAGGACTGCAGGCAGGCAATTCCATCCTCTCCACTCCCAAATTCTGGAGGTAGTCTCTGATAAACCCCGCTCTGTGGGGCCGAGCATTGTCATCTTGGAGGATAGAGTTCGGTCCCAGACTGTGGAGATATGGGATTGCCACTGGTTGCAGAATCTTATCTCGATATCTCTCTGCATTGAGATTGCCTCCAATGATGACAAGCCTTGTTTTTCCAGTGAGGGAGATGCCGCCCCACACCACCACACTGCCTCCGCCAAAAACTGTTACCCTATCAGTACAGCAATCAGCATAGAATTCTCCACGTCTTCTCCACACTTTGACCCTACGATCCAACTGCCATAGGCAGAATCTGGACTCATTGCTGAACATAACATTCCTCCACATGTTCAGGTTCCAGTGCACATGACTTCAATCATCCAATCCAATAAGCGAGAGTCAACAAGAGTCAATAGCAGAATAAGCTGCTTGGCATTGGCACAGAAGATTTGGCAAGTTCTTCATGGGCGCAACCCACATACTCAACTCTGCTGCTCAACCCACAAATGCATTTTCCTTGCAAATGTGGCACCGTTTAAAGGGAAATAAACAGGCTTTCCAATGGTATAAGATTTATTGCCAAGAAGGATTGTTATAACAAAGAAATAATCAAAGCACAATACTTAACAGAAATTTCCTTACTTAGATTCAAGTTCACCAAACTCATCTTTAGAAGTGAATGCCTCCTAAAGGGTGATGAGGAAGTATTTCATGGATGGGGAAGTTCTTTAAGATAAATTACACTAAAGTTCGGTCTGCCCAGCCTGGGTCTCTTCAATACACTAAAACCCAGTCATGATTGTGGTGATTTTACTTCATCGGTGGTCTCGGTTGACCGCACAAATCAGAACTATATGCTTCAACATTACCACCCACAGTCTGACAGTCAGACAGCAGAAAGGTTCGAAATGTTCACCTCCAAGACAAGTGAGCCTTGAAACTACTGCTATATAGAGCCCTCTTCCTGTTTTTTTTTCTTTCTTCTACCCCAATCAGACCTCTCTCAAACTTTCTCTGTCTTCTTTGTATTCGCTTACTCTTTTTACTCTTGTCAGACCTCCCTCTCTCTTTCCTCTCTTGCTCCCATCGTCTTGTTTTGCCCTCACGTCTCTGGTCTCAGGACTTTTTTTTTCCTTGACAACCTGCCATCTCTCAGTGTGGCTCCACTTGACTTTGCTGTCCCATTACCGGTGTGACCTCAGTCCATTTACTGCCTCGACACTTATCGGCACTCTGACTGCACTATGCTGCAGTGCTGATTTGCTGAAGGAATAAAAAAGGAACCTGTCTTCATCCTCTGCAAGTTTGCTTTTCAAATTATTGGGGAATTAGGAACATTAGTATCAGGGCAGGGGTTGCTTCTGTGGCTAGTTATGTCTTCAGTGGGTTACTGAACTTGAAGACAGGCTGTGCTCTATACTAAGGCACATACTCCAGTAGTTAGTAGGCAATAACTATCATTAAGTCCAATTTGGTTTCTCTACTTTCTATTTTCTGACTGAGACACTACGATGGATACATGAGAAAACCTTTTTGTAAAATCAAATCCCCAGATGACTACATAATTGTAATAGGAGCCGGGAGCAGCATGTTGTTATAGAAGAATGAAGGCAAATGAGATCTGGAGAGAAATGGGAGGCCAGGAGACATACAGTAATAAAGGAAAGAAGAATATGTGAACAGCGTTAAGATAAAAGTTATCTCGCTTCCCCGCCTCCTTTTTCCTTCTTATTGTTTTAACTCACATTAAAGGTAAAAGAAACATAATGAAAACAGCTATAAAAGGGCATTGGTCAATAAGAATAGCTCACTGGGGCTCAGTGTATGTCTTGATGATCTGGTAAAATTTTGTACTTGTGGGCAATTACCAGATAAGTCTTTGCTAAGAAGAAAAATTATAGACCAGCCCAGCAAATGAACTCCTGCTTCAGATATGCACCAACCTGTGAGGGGGAATATTCTTGTTGTGCAATAGGATTACAAGCATTTAAAGCTGTGACCGAATGTAATGTAACACTGATGCAAGTTATTTTTTCATTTCCTAATAATTACACGGAAACAATTTTATAATTCCGGTCTCCCTATATTCCAGATATACCTACCATTTTTTCTATTTTACTTGTTCATTTCACATATACTAGACACCTTAAACACAAATATTTCCGTTATGACAAATTAATACATTAAAGCCACCTATAGACCTGAAACCTTAACTCTAATTGTTGAATCAGATTTTTTTTTTCTAAGCACTTTGGCACTTCCATTGCTTCAATGTTGTTTTCCTGTCCAATGTTTGAACTTTGAACGTTTTTAAGCCTTTAAACTTTTAAAATACGAATAATGGTCTATTTGCATCAGGCATTTCTACTGAGGGAAGATCCTCGATGACCACGGCAAAAAAGCAGCAATAAAATGTTATTTCTTTTTAATTATCTTTTAACAACTTAATAATGTTTTTCTAAATTAATTCCTCATTTAGTGTAGGCTATGTTTCCAGGAGTTTCTCCTCATTGCTTTAATAGGCACTGCAAGCCTGAAAAGCAAATGTTAAAAGAACCTCATTAGTATGAGGAGTTTAGTGTCCCATTGTGGTCTAAAGATGTTTTACAACCACTGTTAAGAAAGAAGAAAATTAAAAAAAATTGTTCATGTGAAATCCTCAGGATCCATATAAATAGTAAGCTGTACAGCAAGTGTACAGGACTAAATGAAAACCACAAAAGCTGCTAGGATCACGGAGCACATACGGTCTGCACTATTGTCAGTCATTGTTGCTTAGCAACAGTTCAGTCATGCCCACTTAAACATGTCAATATCAAAACAATACTAATTCTGTCAATGAACAGGCAACTAAACATATGTTATAAAAGTGTTACAGAAGAATAGGGTAGAAGTTGTATTTTTAATGTGCATACACCACATCAGTGAGAAACACTGTTTAAGTGAAGTAATGATTTAGTAAAATAGTCTTAGTGCATTATTTTTTTTCCAACATATGTAGCTGTGTAGTCTTTATTAATTAATTAATATTGCAAAACCATTTGTAAGTTGATATGCTTTTTCTTTATAGCAATGTGGCAGTAAATATTTTTTAAATTCACCTTGATTATTTTACCCCTGAAACATTATGCAGAGATTACTTTAAATATTATCTAGACTGGTCATGGTTTGAACCCCAAACTTACAGGATAAATGTGGATTCACCAGCTGACAAAAATCACTGCACTTGTTCATTTATCCTCTTGATTTTCCCACTACTTCACTGCTATTAGCAAACCTATTTTACTCAGAACTGAGCCACAGTGGACTGAATAAAGGTTCGAGGGAGCTCACTCCATTGTGTTTGGACTGATTGAAATCAGTATATTAATTAGAAAACCACCCACCTAGGATTCTCATATCAATAAGGATTTGAATCACACTTTTTCCCTCCTCAATTAGCTATCAGCAGCTGCTCTCTAACTTAATAGCGCTCTTATCTAGCCCCATAGAAAGGTCAAGCCTACTGGGGGAATTGTAGTGAATGGCTGGCTAACATTTGGTACTTAGAGCAGAAGTGTGTGTCTGAGAAAGACAGGGCGCATGTTTGTGTGTGTGTGTGTGTGTGTGTCAAAGTATGTTAAGTTAATGTGCATCTGAAGGGCAACATATTTCCTGTGTGTATGATTGTGCTGAAAAATGTTGGATGAATTACGGTGAAGGACATTCATTTGCAAAGCAGTTGTACAATTCGTAATTGGGGTCAGTCCCTTTCACCATCACCTTTTTTTTAAGTTTGCAAAATACCTCTATGCCTTTCATAAAAAAGAAACTCATCTGTCATCAAAATCTTTAAACCCACATCCATTATTTTAATAATTTGAATAAAGCAAAAAGACCTTCAAAAGGTTTGTTTTAAGAATAACCATTAGTACCCACACACCCAGCAGTTTTACTCAACATTTTATCCTCCTATTCATTCTCATTAACTTAATAATATGTCATAATGCACTGCCACTTTGGCCTTTTGAAAATAAAGAGCGTGCACTCTTTGGGTAATATGTGCACATGCTTCAACACACACACTTATTTTGCCCACACATAATCCTTGTTGTCCCTGTTGGAGCACATGAGTTCAGATAAAGACACTAACTTCTACCTTCTGAGCACGGCGTTTATCTGCTCTCTGGTTCTGGTGATAGATGCGGCTAAAGTTGGAGACGATGACAGGGACGGGCAGAGCGATCACCAGCACGCCGCTCAGGGAGCAGATGGAGCCAAAGATTTTTCCAGCAATTGTCTTTGGCACCATGTCTCCGTACCTAGAGATGAGACGGATGAGAAGAGTTAGAAAAAATATTGACGTAGATACATGGTTTCAGATGCATTTGGTATGTAACATTTTACTGTGTGCTGATAACCTTCCATCCACCTGTTTTTATGCCTTTTTGAATGAAGTGGAAAAGCTAGGAGAAAAAAATGAAAGAAAAACTCTTTGTAAAAAAAGTCCTTGCTCTTTGGCTGGTGTTTTAAAAAAAAAAAGGAAAGAAAAAAAGCTGGCATATTTAAAGAAAGGCTATAGTTTTTGAATACACTTGACATTGTGAGGCCTGCTTCTGCTACTGTAGACAAAGCAGCAATTGACGCTGCCTGCCACTCATCAGAAAGGTCAAAAAATACAGAATAAAAACAGCACTGGGTAACTGTAAGGACTCCCATTTCCAGTTTGGACCTTTGTTACACATCACTATAGCAGATCAAGCCCCATAGTATCCACATGGATCAGAAAAAATATACTGGAATAATTATGCTATCTTGTCACATTCTGTTAAAGAGCTTAATGAAGGCCATTTTTTTTTAAAGGTAGTTAATAGGCAAGTGCATTAATTTTCATTTTACCAAAACTTGAAATTGAATTGAATTGAAATTTGCTCAAAACAGAATTGTACAACCTGAATGCAAACGTAATTACTGGCTCCACATTGCTATTCTCAACCTTGAAGATCGAATTGGTAGCGCTTTGTCTGAAAGCTCTCCATATTTATATAATTTATTATTCAAAATCATGTGAGACACTACAGTTGTCACTGAGAGTGCAAAATAGTCACTTTCATTGATTTCTTATGGTTAAAACTGCATATAGGCTTTAAACACACAATTGACATCACCTTTAACGCTGATATAGTGGTCACAGCTGCTATTTACAAGTGAGAGAGCGAAACGTTAACCACCGTTTCTGACCAAATGATACTATATTATTTTATATTACATTCTATTTACTGCTATATTTCATCCTCTACCAACTCTCAAGAGAGCAAATATCTGGCTGCTCCATTATTTTCACCAGCTATAGTCACCAACTTTCAAGTAGCATACAATGATTTTCAGAGCTTTTTTTTTTAACAAGCAACACTGTAAAATGTAATTAGGATGGCACGGTGATGCAGCGGTTAGAACTGTTACCTTACAGCAAGAAGGTCCTGGGTTCGAATTCACCAGCTGGCTAGGGTCTTTCTGTGTGGAGGTTACCTGTTCTCCCTCTACCTGCATGGGTTCCCCCCAGGAACTCTGGTGGGGAGCTGAAGCCAATTTTAAAGTAAAATTAACCTAATATACTTTATGTAAAAATAAACTCAGTGATGTTTTTTAAGTCATCTGTACACAATAATAACATTAGGTGTTTCAGCAACAACCCTGAACCTGAACACTGGCTAGAAGTCATTAATTGATTCGGTGTTCTCAGTCAGCTAACTGAACCTTAACCCTTGGCCACAAAATCAGTGCAAACTGCATACAAGTCTGAACACAACAACACAACAAAAATTTAGCAGTACTAAACTATTGATTTCATACAGAAAGATTAATCATATGTGTCTTTGCACCACTTTTCCCTACACAGAGAAATCAAGCACAAATTATAAAATGAACAAGTATGCGGTCAAAGCATAGAGAAATCCCAGTTATTGAGTTAGCTCAAAATACTAGTATCAATTATCTTAAATTTACTAATATAATTTAAGTGAAGAAAACATTGAGCTAAAAGGCTCTGCAGAGCTGAAGGCAAAGTCAAAGTATGCTGATTGTTCTCTGTTGCCTCATTAGTTCAGCCTCATTAGTCATCCACTTTAAATATAAAAATATGTAGCGATTTACTATCGCTACATATTCAGACTCTGAAATTTTATTTCACTACGTTGGTAGTAAATGAGTAAATAAGTGATTTTGGACACAGCATTGTATAGTAGTCTTTGCTGCTTTCCCTTTCTTTGTTACCCATTTTAATGCCTGTTGTCCTGTGCTTCTTTTGGGCCCCTGATAATTTGATTACACAGGTGAATGACTGCTGTGACAGGTGGACAGAAGCAGAGAGATACGGCCAGCGCTATCTATGTGGCTCAGACCGGCCATAACAAAGCCTTGCCAGTGGGATCAGAGGCGAAGAAGAAGCCAAGGTGTACTCTCTGGTGAAAGCTGTGAGCCATGATGGCATTTGGGGCAACAAATTGATTTAAAAACAGACCTCAGGGATGTGGTAGTAAGTTGGTGAGAAAAGACACAAAATCATCTCCTGGAGAGGCTAGTGACTTTACTGAATGACTTTAAGTTCTGTGACTTGAAGTGATGTTAAACAATGTTTGCTTGTGCATTTTTTTTTTTTAAGGGAAAAACTGTGTAATTAGAAAACAGGGACGACAACACTAAGGAGCATGTTCTACATATACTAGGACTGACCTTGGCCAACCCATTTACTCAAGAGCCACTTAAAAAATAGATCAAGAACTAAGCATTAATTTTAATCCTCTAAGCTTCACTAAAACACTTGCACTTGTCAAAAGGCCCCTTTTGCTTCCTCTCTGACTGCTTGGCCTCTTTGGCTCCTGAGTTTCCCCTCCACTGCGTTCTCGACACAATGAGACCTATGACAGGTAAGACCCATGCACTGTTGACCACTGGGCCTCTTGAGGGATGCTCAAGAGGCCCAGTGGTCCACACGTGGGTGTGTTCTGGCTATCCACCTTTCTGACTCTTGTTTTTTTGACCTAAAGATTCCACTCTGGCCCACTTTCCTTGCTGAAAAGAGCTATAATACCAGTCTTACCTACCTCCTGCTTTCTACCCACAGAATGAAGAGATGAGGGATTATCGCAAACCCAGCCTTCTGCTCTGCCTGAGTCAATACGTGCAGGTAGGGAAGAATATGATGTTTCTCAAATCCTAATTCAAAATGACTTTCCATTTTTTTCTACACAGTAAAGATGAGTACAGATGATGCAGACCAGAAATCACAGAAGTAATGAAAAATGCAAATCCGAAATAATGAAAAAAATGAGTTGAACAGACTATAAATTCACTGTAAAAATGATGACTAGCAACTGTTGATCTCAGTAAAGTTTTCAAATTTATCTGACTCAAAAATATAGTTTTGTCACTGACAACAAGCAAAAGCTTATCATTCCAACAAACCTCACCCTGTAGTTGCCCTAATATGGTTTTTCAGAGTTGTATAACAAAGATTTCTGAGTTGCCCAGAAGACTACTACAGAAGGCTGACATTTCACTCGATCACTGAAAATGTACTTTAGTGGTTCAAACGCTGGATATTAGGGGTGCAGCAATCTCCAAAACCACAGTTAAGTTAATACCTTGATTGTTGGGCCACAGTTTTTGTTGATACCTCGATATTTCTTTACAAGGAAGGTATAACAAAAAACAGGGAAACAGTCTTTTTACCATAGACCTGGTCACTTGATCATGAATGCATCATGAGCAAAAATAAACTCTATTATTCTGATGGATTTCCAGTTTACCTGTTGTGTGAATGATCTGCAAACAATTTTTACAACTCAACTTTCACCAGACTAGCATGCTTTAACTACTCATTAACAGGTAGAGGAAGATGGACCTGCGATGCGATATTGCAGATGTTTCAGTTTCAGAATTGTTTCAAGGCAAGAGTATATGCACTGTTCGTGAAATGGCAACTGTTATTTCAAAATGTTTTTGAATCTTTACTTTACTACTTTACAAAGGCTAAGAGAACTTGAATGCTAAAGATGTGACAATTAATTTTATTTGAATTAATTTTCTGAAGCAGTTGAAACTCAGTAGGAGCTGAATTATATTCATGACTTCATTCAGCAATGCTGTATAACACACACACGTTAAATCAATATTCCATAAATACAGCTATAGCAACATGAGCTTTGAGTTGTCCAGTCAACATGTTGAGTGGTTTCATAGGGTAGTAGTTAGTGTGCTTGCCTCCCACACCAAAGGTCTTGAGTTCAAAGCCAAGATGGCATGCTTGCTGTTATTTACTTCTCTGATTTTTGAAGGTAGAAATACATGCCATTGAAGCCAGAATTTTATTGTTTGTCTCACAGGAATATTGTAATTAGTTGAACAAGAAAATTCAAGTGGCCAGAAGTTTTGTCTAAATGTGTAAATCTTAGTTAAGTCAGTTACAACAGTGAAGAGCTGAGAAAAGCTCAAAAAGGTATTGAATCAGGTTCACTTGATATTTTGAGTTTTTTGGGCCTTTTCTTTTTTACACTGTTGATGCTGCTTTGACTTCTCTTTCTTTTAAAACAGAGATTCATTAATCATACTGAAATAAAATGGGTAAAAGTAAATTCAATAATTGTAATGCTGTCATGATGTATCTTCCAAACAGGGGCATCATGCATCCAGTTTTTTAATATCATGGCATTGTCATTAAAGTTTTAAAATGCATTGCACAATATATATTTGATCCACAGAAAAGGATGTGGAGATTTAAACCAGTTGATAGAGTTCATGCTAACAAATTGCTAACTCTGCCTACATATGTCTAAAATCAAGGATTCAGTAGTTAAAAACTTACAAAGAATATTTAGTTTCTGGGTAATCCATCCCTGTGAAAAGAGAAAACTTTCAAGGCATAGCAGCATGAAAGGAGGGACAGGTTTAGCTATCATCAATTATGATGGATCTCTATGAGTTATTATTTATGTTCACATAAGAAGAATAATACATTTTTGTTGCTCTGAATTTCAGACGGCTCTTTTTCTCTTTGAGGAAAATTTTCTCTCATGATGTTTCCTGGCAGGCAGGTTGATGTGCACTGAAAGGAGAGGAGAGTCAGAAATATGAAGGATTATTAACAAACGATGGAGATTTGACCACAGGGCTTGTTGTTATTGTTGCTGAGTCCTGCTCCTGGCTGCCAGACAATGAGACAAATTATTTCACAGTTCGCTTCGCATGCTGTCTGTCAGCTGATGAGAGACGACATTCTCCTGGCTGTGTCTCTGACTGCTTTGTTGTAATAATGTTTGACGCTTCATACCCGCTATGATGTGTCAAACATCATTACAACTGCGAACTGCGTTACTGTGGAATACTCAAAATTTTGCTCTTTGCAGTGAATTATTCACATCAGGCCATCATATTTCAAAGAGAGATTGATGCCTAAACACTTAAATGGTAAATTAAGAATTGTGGTTACTTTAGTGCAGGCACCAAAGGATTTTGACCTTGCTTTCATTATGGAGGTAACCCCTTCATTCACAGTGGTGATTGACTGCTGTGCAAAATATGTACTTTGTAATGAAAAGGTCCATTCTGTTAAAAATGCTTTTTTCACTTGTTTCCAAATAATTGCTGATGATTTGGCTGGATCGGTCTGATGGTGAAAAATGATCTGCCACTGCCTGAAGCTCTACAGCATGTTGCGGATCCTCATGTGGCAAAATACGCCATTAAACTACATTTAGAACAATTTTATCCTTGTGTGCAAAAACTCAGCCACCTCATTAATTTGAATGAAGCCACTTTCTTGTTGCAGGAGATGGTGCCAATACTGTACAGAAGTTGTGCTGGCCACTCAAGGATCAGGTAGATAAATGTGAAGTGAATGCATTTTTTTTCTCCTTTTTACTCCTGTGCTTCTCAGGTTGAAAACAACTGCCCGTATGAAAAATCCTGCCTCTTGCTGCAATAGTATAAAGTGTTTTGGTGTCTGAATAACAGAGCTGTGATTTTTCAGGCTTTTCTGACTGGACTGGATTGTATTCAGTTTGTTGTATTTTTATTCCCACTGCTACTACAAGGAAAAATCTAACTTTTCATACAGCATACTTCAAAAGTTTATAGTAGAAACTACCAAAAAACATACCACTTTCTCTTATCTGTGTCTCCTGCTTTGGAATTAGACATAATCCTGCCAATGTACACAATCTAAAGGAGTCACGTGACTCCAGTAGTATCACAGTGGCCAGCAGATGACCAGGCACCTAATGGAATGTGAACAAAATAATAAACAAATAAGGGGGCATACTGAATGTATCCAAAGTTAACCTAGTAAATGTAGACATTTTACCCTTACTTAAATAGGTATATTTAAAGGAAAAAAAACATATTCTGTATTAAAACTACTTCAAAATGTACTGTACATCTTAGGCCTCAGTCACACAGGCCTAGAGACTGGTTGGCGACCCCCTGGCAACCTCCAGTCAATAGGGAAAAATGTGTATTCCCCAACCGGCTCGTCAGTGGTTGCTGGAGGTTGCTGGCTATCGCTGGGTGAAATCTGTCGAAAGAGGGTGCTGCTTCAAAAGCCTCCACATGATTTTTTTGGTCGCTAGCAGATTGTCATGGTTGCCCATAGTTTGCATGGAAGACACTGACTTGTCTGCAAACACTGGCCAACTACTCGCTGAGCAGTAGTGAAACTTGAAAAAAGTTTCATCTTCCATGGCATCTTCCATGCAAACTATGCTAGCAAACAAAGCATTCGCAAGGAGGTTTGCGTGCATCACCATGTACCTGTTTCCGACCAGTTTCACCTAGCAACTGCCAGCAACCTCCAGCAACTACTTGCCAACCGGTCAGGGAATACACATTTTTCTGTAGCGTGCAGTGGTTGCCAGGGGGTCACTGACCGATCTCTAGGCTGGTGAGACTGGGGCCTAACTCTTCACTACCCATTTCTGAATGTAAATGGTAAATATGTAAATATCACAGTTATTATATGTAAACATGTAAGTGGTAAATATGACAGTTTGCCAAGCAAGACCACTTAAAACATCATTATGTTACATAATTTCCCCTAGGGGATTAATAAAGTATTTCTGATTCTGATTCTGATGTGTTTATTTTTAGCAATGTATAATATTTTTGATACATTTATCAATTTCCATGGTTGTATTTTCATAAAAAGTTGCATACTTGCTTAGCAAAGTTTCACACCAGAGTGGAGAAGCAGACTGGGAGATAGAGGGAAAAGTGACAGCTGTAATTTCAAATGTCACGAGTTATAAACCTCCCCGCTCAATTACGATCAATTATACAGTTAATGACAATCAGAAATAGAAATATTTGTGTACAAATATTGCAAAGCAGTGGAGGCCAGGCAACTGCTTGTCTGCCAAATAAGCATTTGTTTTAGTTTTTCCTAACCTTTTAAATTGAAATACACCAAGACAAAAAGTTCAGATAAACAGTTGTAAACAATGAATTGTTCAGAGATGGGTTGAAAGAGCGGTTAAACGACACTGTGAGGTACTAAACACAGCAGTAGAGCCTGTCTCTGGTAAATGGACATCTACAAGCACTACTGCGTCATTTTAAAATCAAGACAGATGCAGGTGGGGAAAATCATCTATTTAGTTTTGTGTTTTATCCTTTGCAATCACTTGCTTGTTTTGCACTTTATTAAAAGAAGCTCCGCTGTTGCTTCCACAATGTGTGACAGGAACAGCGTGATCCAGATAGATCCTGATGGGTATCAAATCAAAGAGAATTTGAATGGACAAGCTGCATCAAAAAGACACTATGAAACCAGGTTGAATGATTTCTGCTTATGAAAGGCAGACTTTGGCTGAGCCAAACCGAGTCAAACATTGCTACAGCTGTGATAAAGAACATTTAAAATCATTATCAGAAGAGGAAACACAGGGCAAAACTAGTTCTTAATTATACAGGGCCTGTGTTATTCTTGGTTTGACAGAATACTGTGAGCTTAATTTATCATTCTATGTTTTATTCATGAAGATTGATCTTCATGAGAGTGTCTGAAAAATACCCTGAAAACCTATAAAACAACCATTGCTGCTAGTCATCAATCAGCGCTCACACATTTGTACCAAGCAGAGGCCACTGGTGCCTAAAAATGAAGCCAACACCCAGTGCTAAAAAAGCTGCAGTTCGTTGAGTTGCCACTTGAGACTACCTCCCAAAGCAAGTCAATCCCCATAGAGTCACAAGTTAAAATGGCCAGATTTACAGCAGGGGTGGTTATAATTCACCTATTTAAATTGTATTCAGGCTTAAAGTGTGAGTTTGGGGCAGGGCCACTTTGAGTTAAAGGCAACACAGGTGGGTGTAGCCAACAGCTGTCTGCAGTATGTCATATCAGCTATAATTTGTGTCACAGAACTGGACCTTTTGCATGTGTGGTCTTGTTGCCTTTTGGAGTATTATTAAATGGCATTACCTGACAAAGAACAGCCAAAAAAATTTGGCTGTTTTGGTCTTCTAAAATAACAGAAACAAAACAAAAACAGCTGGATAACATCCAACAGATGACCTATGAAGCACTGGAGAAAGCAGCAGATGGAGGGTGGCTGAAGGCTTCTAATACTACCTGCAAAGTGATGCAAATTGTTTCTAATACTGCTGTTGAAGTGGTTCCCAGAACTGATTTAATGGACTACTGTAACCCGGCAGAATATAATAAATAAATTCCACACTGATGCTGGCGTGACTGTCGAGCCTTTTATATTGTATGTCACGGGATCTGCACAGAGAGGATAAATTAAAGTGAAAAATGACAAAGGAGTGTTCAAAAAGTTTAAAGTTCCTCTTATGCCATTGGATGCAGCAGATGGCAAAAAGGGCAAAAACTTCATGTTCCCCTTGCTCCAAATTTGAGTTCATTATTATTCAAGAAATTCATTACACTTTGTAAATAGTCAAATGCTTCTGTTGTCCATCTGGTGCAATTAATTTTAGTCATCTGTGACTGTCAGCTTATAAACTGTTTTTCACTTAGTTTTCGTGGATGAAGACAACCATCTTAGGTGTTGGAACACTAGTATGTGATATTTATAATGTAGATTTTATATTATAAGGTTATTTTATCACACAAAGCGAAATTGGATTAATGGGTGTTATGGGAAACACTGCTTATTTTAAACATGCCACATGCACATGTAAAGTTTTGAAAACAGTGATTTGTTAAATAACAATGGTTAATCCTTTCATGTCTTTAAAGGATTAACTATAACAAATTTATATAAATCTCCTGCACATTTGCTAAGCTGCTCAATCCTGATTGCTTTTGGTAAGAGGCACACATTTGCTGTGTGACAATGCAGGTTAATAGAAGATCTCTGCATGATGTTTACGTAATCTGCCTTGAATCTGAATAGCCCTAACAGTACGCTACAAGAATGAGTGTTGGATAATCCCATTGTAGATACAAGTACAGAGCGTAGAGAATGTCAATCCACTTTGTCAGGCACTCCAACAATCACCGAAACAAAGACACAATGAGCAGGCCCTGTTTTAAATACATGAAAAGAATGGTGTTAAATAAAGCTAAACATACTGTCATAATAGATCTACTGCAATAATTTGGCAGCACCCTGAGGTTAGGGTTACAACTAAGTGTAGCAGGTCAAAGCTGAACCAAGAGAATTTTTCTGTTAATGGACATGACATGTTTTTTTTTTTTTAAAAAAAGTCTATTTTATCATCTTTATTTTCTTCTCCACTAAGTTTGCGAAATGTTTGTGATTAGAGCATGAGCTACAACTGTGTGACAAACTCAAAGCTGTTTATTGCAAATGCGATGCTGCAGCACACAAACTATGCAATGTCAATAGGCACAGAAAACACACTGTCATATTTGCTCTATGCAATATCAAGGTCGTATATGGGTTGCCCTAGGGCTTTTTATGTCATTTCAAGTAACACTGCCTTAGTGTTTGACAACAGATCATGAAACTGAAAAGTCACATGAATAACTTATTCAAAACACTACCGAGAGCTGCTGTCTACTCTGAATGTGAGTAAAATTACTATACTTTTCTTTCTCTGCAGGTAAAGCAGCATTCACAGGTCAAACACCACCTTTCAGCTCCACCATGGTCTTGTTTGTTGTTCTCTCTTTCACATTTCAGGACACATTTACGAGCCTTTCTTTTCCTCTCATCAGTGCAGGGCCAACCCTGAAACCAATCTGCCCTACTAAATCTCACGAAAGTGAACATGAAAAACGGCTGACTTGACCGTCTATCCAGAGGGACTGCAAGGGTACACAACCTGCTGTACTGATATTCACACACAATCTCACCTTCCTGTTTTCTACTAAAGGGAAGCAGGAGACGGTGTGATAACAACGGAAACAAGCGAGAGGTACGAAAAGGGAAAGGGAGGGGTGGAATGGGATTAAAAAGAGGAAGAGAAACAATTTCATGTCTGTTATTATACACAAACATGTGAGAGATGTGGGATATTTGTTCGTGTGACCTGCTGTCACTGGAAAGAAAACACCATCCATCATGACCTGTGTGAGCTCCTGTTTAAATTAGAGGCTGGTTCATCTTAACAGGGCGAGTTAACATCAAGGGCAACCTAACCTGCCAAAGTGGGCTGATGAAAATGGCCTGAACAATAGTGAGTTTATTTAAAAGCATGAATAAAGAGGGTTCAACTGAGGTTCACTGTTGTGCAGAGGATGATGTATGAGACACCAAAAGCTGCGCAATAGTTGAAAATGAAAACTGGTGAATTAAGCTTTTTTTTTTTTTTTTAACCTTTATTTACTTACAGAATTTTTCCTAAGCATGCACTTTCCTTTTCAATTTGCAGCTTAATATTCATTTGTTCTGCCCAGTAATGTCACTGTCATTTTCTGGGTTGCTGCTTTGTTTTTTGTTTTTCCAGTGTTCCTCTGCTGGTCTGTAGTATAAGGCACTTTGTAAGCCAGTCATAGTGCAGCAGTTATAGTGAGTTTTAAAGAGTACACCACAAATTTGCCATTACATTTTGACATACAGTATTGAGAGACCCTGACTTTCATGTATTTTTTTTTTTTAAAGTGGTCTCGAGCAACACCTCTCCAGGCTTTCTGAAGGTCTTTCAAAGTTTGGACATTGGCTGTTTTTTCACTCATTTTCAGTCCAGTCCTTGTTTTTTGCTAAGCCACTTAACACTGACCTATGAATCATTCAAGCATAAAAAAGCCATCTAACTCAAGGGATGAACCAGTGTTGTGTCTACACATAACAGACAACTTAGCAAAGAACCAATTTTAAATTATACCTTCAGGCACTTTTTATACTAGCAGCCCGTTGCAAAAACACATAATTTGTTCCAATTTATGCCAAAGATAACACAGTCTGACAGGCATAAAACAGTGTTTTTGCACCAACAAGGTGATTTCCAAAGAGCCATTAGCCAAAAACCTGGCATATCTCAGAAGGATATGCAGTGTGTCCTTAGAAAATGTGAGGAAACGGGACAAGTGGAGAACAAAGGAAGAAGTGACAGGCCTAAAAAACTATCTTCAGCAGATGAACAGTATCTGAAAGTCATGTCCTTAAGAAACAGGAAAAAACTCCAGCACAGATCTGACACAGGACCTGAGACATACATCTGGACCTTCAGTTGATTCATCTACTGTTCACTGAAGCCTCATCAGAAATGGTCTCAGTGGAAGGGTGGCTGTCAAGAAGCCATTCTTAAGGAAAGGAAACAGGGAGAAAAGGCTGAGGTATGCCAAATTACACAAGAACTGGACTGAAAATCAGTGGCAACAGGTCTTATGGAGTAAGGAATCCAAATGTAAACATTTTTGTTCAAATCGTTGCCAATATGTATGGAGGAGGTCAGGAGAGAGGTACAACAGTGAGTGTCTACAGCCATCTGTAAAACACAGTGGAGGCTCTGTCATGATTTGCATCTGCATTTCAGAAAAGTACCGTCATTTTGATCCACCATGCATTACCACGTGGAAAGTGTGCGACAATGATCCTAAACACAATTCCAATCCACAATGGATTAGCCTCCCCGGAGCCCTGACCTCAACATTATTGATGCAGTGTGGGATCATCTTGACAGAGAATAGAACCAAAGGCAGCCAACATCCAAAGAAGAGCTTTGAATGTCCTTCAAGAAGATTGGAAAACTATTCCTGAAGACTACTTAAAGAAATTACAAGAAAGTTTGCCTAAGAGAGTTCAGGCTGTGTTGAAGAATAAAGATGGTCATACCAATTTCAGGCTCTTTAGAATTGTACAAACACTATTTTTGCCTTATATACTGTATTTCCATGTATGTTTGCACATGCTACAATAAATCGCTGCACCTATTTCCCATTTTCCTAGCAAAATATAAAGAAATTAGGGGTGGCTCAAGACTTTTGCATAGTACTGAATTTAGACTCCTAAAAAAAAGAAGCAAAATCATTGCAGTACAACAAAGGATATCTTTTTTCCTTTAACCTTGTCAAAACCTTGCATCTACAGCTCTGGAAAAAATTAAGAGACCACTGCAAATTTTTCAGAAATCAGCATCTCTACATATATGACAGTCATTCTGTAGAGATGCTGATTTCTGAAAGAATTGCAGTGGTCTC
>VUQI01054423.1:0-13852 GCA_015106735.1 Paratilapia polleni | reverse complement strand
GTGCTGTCAGGAGATGAGGTGGAGGAGAGCCAGACAGTAGAGCAGGAATGGGAGGAAGAGCCTTCAGCTTTCAGGCCCCTCTCCTATGGAACCAGCTCCCAGTTTGGATTCGGGAGACAGACACCCTCTCTACTTTTAAAATTAGGCTTAAAACTTTCCTTTTTGATAGAGTTTATAGTTAGGGCTGGATCAGGTGACCCTGAACCATCCCTTAGTTATGCTGTAATAGCCTAGGCTGCTGGAGGTTTCTTCCTGTTAAAAGGGAGTTTTTCCTTCCCACCTTTGCCAAGTTCTTGCTCATAGGGGATCGCCTAACTGTTGGGGTTTTCTGTCTAATATTGTAGGGTCTGTACCCTACAATATTAAATGCCTTGAAGTGACTGTTGTTGTGATTTGTCACTATATAAATAAAATTGAATTGAATTGAATTGAATTGGATTGGATTGAATTAAAATTAAAAAAAAAAAAATGTACCCCCAGCTCTATTGCTCTATGGCCTCAGTAAACACTTTTCTTGACTAGTTTATGGTCACAATTCCTGGTTTCAAGTCTTATTGAATATTGTTTTACTACCTCATTAAGCAGTTTGTTTACCAGTTTAGGGACTATAGGCCAGATTTCAGTGGGGGCAAGTTAGCATGAGGTCGCAATTGCAAAAATGTGCAGATGGGAGTAGAAATTTCTGGGATCTACTAACAACATGGTAATTCATAAACAAAGATGACAGTTTCAATAATGACCAGCATTCTACTTATTCTACATAATTATTATTTTTTTTTTGTTCAAAGAAATAAGAAATAACCATTGTCTTTTGTCTAAACTCCTGAAAAAAAATTGTCTACACCTAACTGAAGTCCTTCCTGGATGAACATGCAATTCTGGAAGTCTTCCAGTCTGGGTTTAAAACTCACCACAGAACCGAGTCTGCTCTGTTAAGGGTTTTTAATTATATTCTTTTAGCAACTGACTCTGGTGACTGTATGCTACTCATGCTATTGGACTTAAAAGCTGCCTTTGACACTGTGGACCATGAGATCTTCATCTCCAGGCTGGAGCAGTGGGTGGGCATCACAGGCTCAGCTTTCCAATGGTTTAGGTCTTACCTCTCTGATAGAAGTTTCTTTGTCAGCACTGATGATTTTACCTCCACTTCTGCTGCCCTCCAATGTGGGGTACCACAAGGCTCCATTCTTGGACCTCTCCTTTTCTCTTTGTACCTGCTGTCACTTGGTACTATTGTCTGGAAACATGGTATTTCCTTTCATTGTTATGTGGATGACTGTCAAGTTTATTTCTCACTGAAGCACACTGGTGCATGCTCTGTCCAGCCTCTCCTTGACTGCCTTACTTACATCAGAGGATGGATGGCACTAAATGTTCTAAATTTTAATGAGAACGGGACAGAAGTCATGCTGTTTAGACCCAGTGGCACCAGCAGTATCCCCTGCATTGACCTTTCCTCTCTGGCCCCACATGAGAAATCTATTATCACAAATTTAGGTGTGCAAATGGATCGTTCGCTAAAACTTGATACCCATGTAAACGCAGTGGTAAAATTCTGCTTTTTCCAGTTGAGGCAGCTGTCAAAAATCAAGCCTCTTCTGTCTAAATGCAACCTTGAAATGGTAATACATGCTTTTATAACCTCTTGTCTCGATTACTGTAATGCACTTCGTTTTGGAATTAGCCAGGCCTCCATTGCTCATCTACAGCTGGTGCAAAATGCTGCTGCTCGATTTTTAACTGGTACAAGCAAGCGAGAGCACATCACTGCAGTTTTAGCTTCCCTTTACTGGTTTCCAGTTCATTTACGAATCCATTTGTTTTACATCTTTTATTTGTTGTGCCCCATTTTATTTGTCTGAACTGCTGCACCCATACATTTCATCTCATTCTCTCAGGTCAGCAGACCATATGCTTTTATGTTTTCCAAAGACACAATGCAAACTCAGAGGTGATAGAGCTTTCGCAGTTGCAGCTCCAAGATTGTGGAACGATTTGCCATTGCACAGGCAGGCTCCTTCACTTGGTGTTTTTAGATCTTGTTTAAAAACACAATTTTAGTCCCTGGCCTTCAACCCAGTGTCAGATGTTGACTGTGACTTTAATTTACTTTTTTGTACTCCTTTATTGTTAACTTCTACAGCTCTTACGTGTCTCTCTATCTTGTACTCTCTGGCCTGTGTTTGTCTTTTATGTTTGGTTTTATTGTACAGTACTTTGGTCAGCCTTATTTGTTAAAAGTGCTTTATAAATAAAGTGGTGTGGTATGGTATTGTATTTTAACACAAACCATGATCTTTTTCTAATCTGTAATTCCTAACCTTATCCAAGTCATTGCTGATGCTTAAACGTAAACAAGCAACATAGTTTTAATTAATAATGTATTTAAAAATGATACAAAATCTTTGGGGTGTATGAGTCGAGTTGGGTCTCTGGCGTGAACAGTGAAATTATTTGCTCCACCACCAACCCGTCCAATCTCAAATTTTTTTTTAGCCTTTTAGGCCCTGTCTACATGTACATGGGTATTTTGGTAAACTTAGCTTTCCCTATGCATTTTGGCCTTTCATCCACATGTTAACGGCATTTTAGGTCACTGAAAACTGAGCTTTTGAAAAGTTCTTCCCAGTGTGAAGATTTTCAGAAACTCCATTTCTGCATATACATGTGGACAAGGATAATGAAGATTTTGTCTGGCAGCTTCAAAGGTTTGCATCTTTATCTTCTTTTTTGACATCAGACATTGCACTGTGTTATTGTGTGTAGGCATCTGATTGGCCAGTATGTCTATGCAGTTATGGTTATATTGGCACCTGTTGCTTTGGCATGCTCTTGCATGGTACATATGAGAGCGGACTGATGAAAAGTCGTATTCAGGGACACAAAAATAATGTGAAATTCATGTTGAGGAACACGAATCAATAGATTAAAAGTGAAATGCCATGAGACTGTGTGGAACTATTACACCATATAAAGTTGATTTGTGATGTCACAGAGTTCTGTATGAACTGCATGAGAAAAGATATGCAGACACACGAATGTGACTAAGAACTGCTCTGCTCACTGTAAAGAGCATCTTGGCTGCCTGTAATACCCAGTTCAAGCCACATCCTTGTATGCTTCTTGTATTGGGATTCTCCTCCTTATGTCCCACGCTCCACATTAAGTTCAGTTCATAATATCTCCCCCTGTTATGCCCATATCATTTGGAAAACAAGAAATGCTTTATTCAGCATTAAATTCAGTGCAAACGAATTATCACAAACCATAGTAAATCATGTTAGTATGATGCATTTAAATACTCTCCTGCCAAAATTTTGCACTCTAAAAGGCCTACAAATACATATGCAATAAGGCCAGATGCAAAATACCCGTGTCCATGCCATTCAGTCTCAATATTGACATTCCGTCTTCAGTAAATCCTGACAGTACTTTTTTTAATGCCAAAAGAAGATTTGTTACTCTTCCAGTTCAACCTGTTGTAGATATGGATCGTAAAAAGTGGGGGAAAAAAGTGACAAAAAGAAAACACTGTAAACACACCCTACAGGGTCAATCATACTGTCAGTGCAAAGTTCTGTGTCATCTCAGGGAGAAGAGTTGACACAAATAACTTCATCTGTGGTGGCTACCACCATGAACTGGCATATACAACTAAAAGAGTCACCATTTTAAAAGCTCAAGATGCACACACAAGTGGTCAGAGTGAAACTTCCGGGGAGCAATTGAAAAATAACAGCCATGATATCTCCAATGACATTGAAGGGGAGCTCAGTCAAATTTAAATGAGGTATTTTAATTGGAGATAATTTATCTGAATTTCAGGAGTAGGACCACAACTCATGTACTCCCCTTCCAGTTCTATGTCTATATACACCTCCCTGCACTCCAGGCAGTTCTCATTTTTGTGCTCTAATTCAACCTGTGCTACTGACATCAAGATACCAGTTATTCCTCTATTACAGCTTTCCTCTGCTTCTATATCTGGCACCGGAATGCTGTTTCTCCGTTCTCTATCCTTCCATTTCAAAATTCTTCAGCAAACATTCCTGGCAAGGGATGCCATTTTTTCTGTAACCCATCCCCCCTTTTCAGCCTTCTTCCTCCAACATTCCTGCCACCAGGATGCCAGTTTCTGTGCCTTTAGTCATATCTTTGGGATGCCTGTGTCTCACTATGCGACACCTTCTTTTCAGTAAGCTTGAATTGGTGCCGAGTCCTCCAGTTCACAGCCGAAAGTTCGCAAGCTTCCCCTGTTCCTACCAGCGGCACTGGGTTGCCAGTTGCACATGCCACTAACTTAAACCTTTTTCCTCCATCTGAAAGGGCACCTTCCAGCAGTCTCAGTGTTGCTAACTGCACCCCTGCTCTTTCTGCAGCGGTGGCCATTCCTGTCCAGTCTGCCCACTCAACCCCACTAAGTAGTAACTAGCCATATCTGTCTCAACACCAATCAGTCTGTTAGCATTGAAAGAAGCCCTAAAAAATCACCCTAACCCAAATTTCATCAACTTTCTTATAAAAGGTTTTTCAGAAGACTTCCACCAAGGGATCATTACACAGCCATCAGTCTCTTCAATGCAGTCGATGCTGTCGACAGCCTGCTCGAAGAAGATAAAGAGGGGTTCATGATTGGCCCCATTTCTCAACCACCTTTTCCCCTTTTTTGCATTAGTCCACTAGGTGT
The DNA here is from genome assembly GCA_015106735.1 of Paratilapia polleni. NCBI lineage: Eukaryota > Metazoa > Chordata > Actinopteri > Cichliformes > Cichlidae > Paratilapia > Paratilapia polleni. The sequence continues at coordinate 9,162 of VUQI01054423.1, read as the reverse complement.
TGCAACTGGGAAATATTCTGGGGAAAAAAACACATCATCATAGATCTATCAGTCCCTTAATTCCCAGCAATGACTTTTCCCTCTAATACTCAACTTTGAACCACACCATCTCCATCATAAAACTTGTTGGCTGAGGCATCTGGCTTTCAAAAGCTGACATCACATGTACCTTCAAAGTCCTGCCAATTCACCCTGACTTCTGGTGCCTTTTTGGAGTCAAGTGGAAAGGCACCTAGTATTTCGCAGTTATGGTCACATTTGGCTGTAAGATCCCCAAACTGTTAGACTTACTTTCTGAAGGCTTGTGTTGGATCCTCATTAACAACCAAAAATGGTCATATCTGGTCAATCTCCTTGATGATTTCCTGGTTATACCTTTCCCCATGTCACCTCCAGCTCACAGGTTAATCACCCTGAAGTCAGTTTTCACCAAACTCAGTGTTCCCTTGTCAGATAAAAAAACAGAAGGCCCTTCAGCATCCCTGGAGTTATTTGGCATAACCCTCAACACTATCTGGTTTCAGGCTTCTCTGCCCAAGGAAAAACTCAGTTGCATTGATCTCCTCCAAAATTTTCTCCTTACTACTTCTTACACCGAACTACAGTTGCTCTCCCTTTTGGGACACCCAAATTTTGCTTTGCCCATAATCATACAAGCCCACCATTTCATTTCTCACTTGCTCTCACTTGCATCATCTAAACCCTGTCTACTTCACACAGTCATTCTCGACGGCTCATCCAAAGCTAAAATAAAAATTGCCTCCTCGCCAACTACAATGGCACTTTCTTTTATAACAATCAGCTGTCCTACTCTGATGACATTCAGCTCTACACAGATGCTGCTCCCTCTGCTGGTTTTGGGGGGGGTTATTATGGTGGAAGGTGGTTCTCTGGCCTTTCACATAGTCCTTCCAAAACTGTTTCCCGTCATCTACAGCTGTATACGAAATCTACCCATTAGTAAAGACTGCTCTACTATGGGGGCACGAATGGTCAGAAAGATCCTTCCTCTTTCACTCAGACAACCTTGCTGTAGTAGACATACATATAAAGCAACTCCCTGTCCATCATGCCTTTCATGTGTCGTTTTACATGGGTGTCAGTAACTCACTAATTCCTACTCAAAGCTGAACACATTCTGGGCCATCATAACACTATTGCTGACTCCTTGTCTCGTCTCTCCCTCCAGAGATTAAGACCCTTAGCGCCACATACAGAGGCAGACCCGACACCAGTACCACCATTTTCAGCCACAATATTTATGATCTAAACCACAGAATCGCAGAGCTCATCAGCTTATCCCAAGAAGCCATCATTAATAGCCTTGCTCCCAGTACTCTGTCCACTTCCTGCTTGGAATTTATTTTGTTCTTTTCAATCCAGATTCAACCTACTCTTCTCATCTTTCAATGTTGTCACATTATCTAGCTTTGTGTCATATCCACATCAGTCCCTTTCTATCAAAATCCCCACAATTAAATCTTATCTTGGTGACATCAATTTCTTTGCTAAACTGCTCACGGGTTCCTCCTGTTCCACTTCTACACTATCTCAGCTGTCACCACTCATTAAAGGTCTCTAGCATCAGTTGCCCCCTTCAACCTCTCTCCATGTATCATTAACTTCTGATCTCATCTCTTGCTGTATCATCACACTCTGTTACAAGTATGTGTATGATCATCTGGTATGCATACTCAAATCCATGTTCTCACTCGCTTTCGTCAAATTCCAACACTGCTCAGAGTTTCCTTCATCCACCAAATTCAGTCCAGATCTCCACCTGTCTGGACCAGTGACCTTCACTTAATTTCCAAAGATTGCCTCGCTGTCTCTCTCAAATGCAGTAAAACTAACCCATCAGGCAGCCCCTATCCATATTCTATTTGAAGATAAACTCACCCCTACACCCTTACGAGCTGTTAGTCCATTACCTCTAGTTTTGAAAATCCCAGCACGCTTCCACTTCAGACTCTCTGTTCATCACTGAGTCTGGCCACATTTCTAACAGATTCTGGTTCCTCTCACGCTTTCATCAAGTTTTCTCATTGTCTGGAATTTCTCCTGAGTTCTTGTGTGTCCAATCCTTCTGTTACATCCGCTTCACGCAAAGGGATGCCTGACCACCTGATTAAGGTCATGGGCTGCTGCTCATTGCAAGCCTACCTGTTATTTGCAGCAGTCTCCAAGATCTTAGAAATGCTCAGTCATCACTGCTTCTGGGGGATGCCTTCTTTGGGGATCTGCTCAGCCTGGGAGCCATCACTGATCCTCACTGAGGCCTTGCCCAAACCACAGTCTCAGACCTAGATCTTTCCTTACTCTATCTGCCATTCTCTTTCAATAAACATTTTCTAATATAATTGAGGCTGTGGCCCCTGCTAGCAAAATGTATTTATTTATCTATTTTTTTATTTTATTTTAATGGCCAAAGTTGTTAAAGTTTATGACAAAGGAGATTGTCTAACAAAACAAACAAACACATGAAACACTCAGAAGAAATGTGGGCTGCCTGATTATCATACAGTATAATTTACCCAAACCCTGTTTGTCTCAAGGTACAGAATAAGAAAAACAGAGAACCATGACCTCAAGAAATTACGCTGTATGTGGGGAAAGGGATGACTAAGTCTTAGTATGCTGCTCCAGTGTACGTAGGCATCCACAGATAAAATGTAATATTCACTAAACAGCATATCTAATAATTCTGTACAAAGAGATCAGTTAAAATCCCATAATTGCATTTACTAAAATAACACAGAATACTTTTGGAAATTATTTTTTATTTAAAAACTAAAAAATCATTTCCAAAAGTATTCTCTTGAACAAGGTGGGAATGAGGAGGTTGTGGGTTTCACGGTCATAGGTCTGAAAGACTGATATGCGGCAATATTTCAAGATAAGATATTTCAGAAAAGAGCCACCCTTATTTATGGCAGTGCTTCATTTACAGGTCATTGCTAAAATCATGTGTAATGTATAAGTAGCATAAGAAGAGAAATACCAGGTTGTGTAACTTATTCAAAATTGTTAATTACAAAGTACTATGCATCTGAAGTTTGCTAACATGGCAAACAACAGTCACTAGAGGTTTCTCCTTATACTAGAGCAGCTAAGTCTGTAGCAGTAAAACCCCTGAACTGTACTGAATTGAACATGGGTGCATTTTAGTGCCTAAGAATTTGACATTTTATTTTCAAGTTAAAAACTCTTTAATAAAAGTCTTATTTCAAAATGCTGACTCCTTAACTTGAACTGATATTATTTTGAACTGCCTGAAAAGGCAATGAAATGTTTTCTTGACTACTCATATTGTCTCTGGGAGTTAAACTTTTAAATGAGTGTGTGGGTGGACCTTTCTTTATCCCCTTCTATTAAGCCTTCAGTAAGTCTTTTTCATGCACTATTCATTTGGTAGCACAGATAACACTGCTCAGGCCCATGGCCTACTGTAAGTGACTTCTGTTAACCTTGCTGTATGAAGTGGTTCTATCATTTTAGCCTTTTACACCATGTTTTTTTTAACCATCATTATCATCATGTCATTATTTATAGTCTTTACTATTGTCCATTCACTTACTCCATCATTTCTCCTGGAGAATTTTTTATACTGTAGAGCGGTGATGATGTCCTTGCTGAGTGAGTTTTTCTATTCACAGTAAAGTACTAGAAGTTCTATACTTGTTTAGTAGCATTGAATTTTAATAGAATTATTGTAAACAGCCTCTCAAATTTATATAATCTGATAAATGTAGACTTAAAAATATGTAACATTTGAGAATAAACAATGCTGTTTTTTGCTGCATCTCAGCTTGAAAAGTAGAATGTGGCAGGAGCTTTTATTGTGATTTTGTTAAGAATTCAGTCTAGGCCACGTTGGTAATGAATGGTTGAAGGGCAGCAGGCTGCAAACACACTCGCACAGTCAAGAGATGAAGAATAGTAAGTAGCTTTGTGTTTACATGGGGACATTCAGTGAGTTTCTTTAGCAGACTTGGGGGCTAGGGGTCGATGGAGCAAGGTGAGAGGAGAAAGATGCAGCTGGGTGAAATAGAGAGAGCAGGGCAGGCTTTTGTTGTCCTTTTCCATTCTTCTCCTGTCCTCTCTCCAGTGGGCTGATTTGTTATTGATTAGCACACAGGACTTCAACTCTAGAGCTCCATCTCCAAGGCTAAGGCTCAAGGCTGGGCCTCAACAAACATGTATACGTACATTTTTATAGAATATGTGTGATCACACAAACAAACAAACCTCAATATCATTTTCTTCATCTTTTTAAAAATACGTACCTGACTCAGTACAGAGTGCCGGAAAGTCAGTGAACAGCTCTGTACCTGTGTCATTCCAGCTGTATATTTTTGATAACTTGGGTTTTGACTTTGTGGTGCATTAATTGTGAAAAAATATATAATGATGTATAAATGTCTTTGGATCTAGACAAATGTCGAGCAATTTTTGCCTAAAGTATTGATGGATCATAAAATATAATGCACACTACTTGAAGATATGGTAGAAAGTCATGGGCATTTGTATTACAGCTCTAGCAACTATTCCACATTAAAAATAAATAAATAAATAAAGAGCTTCAATAAACACTTTATCATGTGCAGAAATGCTGTAAAAAAAATAGGTCTAATTTTGTGCCTGTTGACAGTTTTTGCCACTAGCTGAGATAGTAAACTGATCAAAGCTTCTCACAACTGCCTGAAGTCAGACAGAACTATATAGACAGGAAAAAAAGAATACACACAAATGTTGACAAGCATGGATGAAATTGATGCAGCTGCACATGTTGTTTTAAGTCAAGTTAGCGAGAGAAAAAAAAAAAAAAACCCGTCTTGTACCCTTACAGGCAAAGGTCATATCAAATCAACAGAAAGTTGTTCTGAGTGATCATCTTTATCCTATGACAAAATATTTCTATCCCGATTGGTAGTGGTCTTTTTTCTATGATGGCAAGGCGTCCATCCACAACATGAGGACACAATGATTGAAGATGATGAGGATATGCAATGAATCATATGCTATGGCCTTCACAGTCACCAGATTTCAACCCCTTTGGACACCAGTGGGAGATTTTAGACAGCGCTCTCAACCACAACCATTAAAACACAAAATGAAGGAATAGCTTTTGGAAGAATGGTGTTCCATCCCTTCCAGTGATTAAAGAGACTTGGAAAATAAAGGCCAAGGGGCATTGGAGTGCCTTGGAGCAATTCAAGATTCATTTTTTTTCCCCCTTTAATTGATGACCCATCTGTGCATGATGACATCATTTCTAAATTACCTCAAACATGTCTTCATACATTATGTTCTATTGCAAAAAAGTACAAAAGTACAATACTGGCCTATAAAACTGAGTAACTAATACATCAGTTGGGCTCTAGACCTAATCCTAGACACCATTTGAAAGCAACAAGAAAGACTTTGATGATAGCTTAATGAAGTAAGAGTGGCTTTCCATTTTCACTGTGGAAGATACAGCCTGGCAGATGAACAGAACTGCAAGGATCCTATAGTTTACAAATAACTTGCCAGACCTTCTACTCCTGCTTGTTTGATAGCACATTTCATATGCATACTGTGGCTTTTCAACTTTGGTAAGTCTGAAGTTGCTAAGAGCATTCATGTAAGTCACACGTCTCATGCTATAACTTCAGTGGCTTGATAAAGCAGCAATGTTACGTATGATTGAAAAAGGCTTATGTAAGGACAGCAAATTGCATTCATAGGCACGTGTATGAATTAAAACAGGGAAGCAAAGGCCACAAAAAAGAGATCTGTTGGGGCTTTGATTCATTCTGGTTTGTACATGGAGAAAACAGCAGATGCACTATGTCTGTTGGCATGTTTCATTTTTGAAGGCTTGTATTGTATATCCTGACCCGAGTATAAAAGGGATATCAGACCAGACTTCAAAAATGTGTATATTAATATTTAAAACAGACATATGATTCAAAGCATTCATAATAGCCTGTTGAATTCTTTTCTTTCTTCCTTACTACTTCAATATGCAAATTTAAGGTCTTTATAAAGTTTGAGGTTAGTCTTTCAGATATTTTGGAGAACAGAAATAAGCATATCATTGTCATTTAGCCTCGACTCCTGTTCTTTCTGCCCCCTCAGTGTTATCTTATGTATGTACATTTTTCATCCTCCAACAACACTTGTCTTTCCTTATTAAGGGTACAGCCCTCTTCCCTAAAGACACACACTGATATACACTCACATCAGGCTGTAGGTTGGTGTGTTGTGGAGTAATCTCTTACACTGAGGCAGAGGGAGTCAGTGGAGGGTGGAAATGAGTTTCTTTTTAGTCCTCCTCCCACCTTTATTCCCCCTTGGCCTTTGTACCCAGACTGTCCTTGTTCATTGAGTCTTGCTTCCAAAATCTAAACCTGCATCCACATGGCAAATGACATAGTCAGCATAATTTATTTACATGTTTAGGCATTATCATTTGTTGTTGTTGTAATGTATTAAGACACAGGAGACCCCAGAATGCATCCTAAAGGTTAAAACAGACCATTGCAGCGGCCACTATTAACAGCCATCCACCAGTGTTTGCAGAGATTTACATCCAAGAAGCATAGGGCACTATAGTCTCCCTCCTCCCTAATCTCATCTCCATTCTCCCTGCCTCCATCACCCCCCTTCAACTCCCCACTCCTGTCCTCTCCACCAACTCCAAGTTCCATTCACGCATTAGAGTAGTTCACAGGGGCGCTCCTTCCTTCACAGGTAATAATAAGTCCCGTTCCAAAGACTGCCTTCCACGTGAGGTTCCTCTTGAATAGCCAACACAAAGTGAGAACATGTACTGGGTATGAATAGCATTCTGAGTGTGCCGTATCATTTGGACGAAATCCAATCTCCCTACTTGTTCTTTAAGTGGACCAAAGGTGATCACGCAAAGGTTCGTCAGTGTATCAGATTTTTTTTTCTTACATTCTCATATCTTTATGAGCTCACTGTGGTCTTTCATTGTTGATGAACATAGGTACAAGGACATTTGGAAATTCTATCTATCTAGATAGATAGATAGATATTAGGTATGCCTGGTTAATGCAAATATCTAATCAAGACAACCTACTGAAATTTTGAAATTCAAACTGAGCATCAGAATGGCTAAGAAAGGTGATTTAAGTGACTTTGAACATGGCGTGTTTGTTGGTGCCAGAAGGGCTGGTCTGATGTTTTTGGAAACTGCTGATCTACTGGAATTTTCCCGCTCAACCATCTCTAGGGTTTACAGAGAATGGGTAAGAGAAAATATCCAGTGAGTGGCAGTTCTCTGGGTGAAAATGGTCTGACTGCTTCAAGTTGATAGCAAGGCAATAGTAATTCAAATAACCAGTCATTACAACCACACATACTTCAAATGTACAATACTTTGAACCTTGAAGCAGATGAGCTACAGTAGCAGAAGGTCACACTGGGTGCCACTCCTGTCAGCAGGAAAGTGACGCTACAATTTGCATGGACTCACCAAAATTGGACAACAGATAACTAGAAAAATGCTGCCTGGTGTGATCAATCTCAACATTTGGATGGTAGGGTCAGAATTTGGTGGAAACAACATGAAAGCATGGATCCACCCTGCCTTGTATCAATGGTTCAGGCTGGTGGTGGTATTGTAATTTGTGGGGATATTTTCTTGGCACATTTTTGGCCCTTAGTACCAGTTTAGCATCATTTAAATGCCACAGGCTACCTGAATTTTATTACTGACCATGCCCATCCCTTTATGATAACAGTGTACCCATCTTCTGATGGCTGCTTCCAGCAGGATAACATGCCATGTCACAAAGCTCAAATCAAAAGGCTGTGGCTCAGGAGGTAGAGTGGGTCGTTTACTAATCGGAAGGACAGTGGTTCCTAGTCTGCGTGCCGAAGTATCCTTGGGCAAGATACTGAACCACGCATTGCCCCTGATGTATTCATCGGAGTGTGTGTGAATGTTAGCTAGCGCTTAAGTATAGATAAAAGTGCTGTATGAATGTGCATGTGACTGGGTGAATGTGGCATGTAGTATAAAGTGCTTTGAGTACTCAAAAACTGGGTAGAAAAGTGCTATATAAGTACCAGTCCATTTACCATTTTACCATCATCTCAAACCAGTTTAGTGACCCTGACAATGAGTTTGCTGTACTCAAATGGCCTCCACAGTCACCAGATCTCAATCCAATAAAGCACCTTTGTGATATGGTGGAATGTGAGATTGGCGTCATGCACTTCTGAAGGCAAAAGGGGGTCCAACATGGTACTAGCATGGTTTACTGAAAACAAGGTGGGCTTCATTGATAATTGGGAAACTTTCTGGGGAAAACCTGGTCTTATTAGAAGAGACGGCATCCATCCCACTTTGGGTGGAGCAGCTCTCATTTCTAGAAATATGGCAAAATTTATTAAACCCCCCCAAAATGTGACTACCCAGAGTTCAATTTCAATTCAATTCAATTTTATTTGTACAGCGCCAAATCACAACAACAGTCGCCTCAAGGCGCTTTATATTTTAGGGTAAAGACCCTACAAATTAGACAGAAAAGACAGAAAGTTGGGACCAGGAAGCAGAGTTGCCGTCTTACACGCTTCTCTGCAGCTTCTCTCCTCCTGCCATCCCCCCAAAACCTTTAACATACATGTAGATGCCAAAAACGATAGCCTCAATACTGCATTTAATTTATTATTGGACTCAATTGGCTTCTCTAAAATTGTAAATGAGCCCACCCACCGCCTTAATCACACTCTGGATCTTGTCCTGACATATGGCATAGAGACTGAACATTTAACTGTATTCCATGAAAACCCTCTTTTATCTGATCATTTCTTAGTGACTTTTGAATTTACAATAATGGATTGCACAGCAGTGGGGAATAAATTTTATTACAGTAGATGTCTTTCTGAAAGTGCTGTAACTAAGTTTAAGGATGTAATTCCTCCACTTTTATCCTCTTCAATGCCATGTGCTGAGAGCAGCTACCTAAACTTCTCTCCCACAGAGGTTGATCATTTTGTTAATAGTCTTGCATCAGTTCTGTGTATGACGCTGGATACTGTGTCTCCTCTGAAAAAGAGAGCTTCACATCAAAAGAGCTTGACCCTGTGGTATAATTCAGAAGTGCGTGCCTTAAAGCAGATAACTCGTAAGCTGGAGAAGAAATG
>VUQI01054422.1:0-16181 GCA_015106735.1 Paratilapia polleni | reverse complement strand
TGCAGTGGTTTGAATCATATTTATCGAATAGACTCCAATTTGTTCATGTAAATGGGGAGTCTTCCTCACACTCTAAAGTTAATTATGGAGTTCCTCAGGGTTCTGTGCTGGGACCAATTCTATTTACATTATACATGCTTCCCTTAGGCAGTATTATTAGAAAACATAGCATACATTTTCATTGCTATGCAGATGATACCCAGCTGTATTTATCCATGAAGCCAGATGACACACACCAATTTCCTAAACTACAGGCATGTCTTAAAGATATAAAGGCCTGGATGACCTCTAATTTCCTACTTCTAAATTCAGATAAAACTGAGGTTATTGTACTTGTAAAAATGGTGTCTAACCAGATACTTACTCTGGGTGGCATTACTTCTGCCTCCAGTAACACTGTGAGGAATCTTGGAGTCATTTTTGACCAGGATATGTCTTTCAACGCACATATTAAACAAATATGTAGGACTGATTTCTTGCATTTGCCCAATATCTCTAAAATTAGAGGCATCCTGTCTCAGAGTGATGCTGAAAAACTAGTTCATGCATTTATTAATTCTAGGCTGGACTCACAAACTCACATATAAAGTCTTGAATAATCATTTCCCATCATATCTTCAAGACCTCATAGTACCATATTATCCCAATAGAGCACTTTGCTCTCAGACTGCAGGCTTACTCATGGTTCCTAGGGTATTTAAAAGTAGAATGGGAGGAAGAGCCTTCAGCTTTCAGGCCCCTCTCCCATGGAACCAGATCCCAGTGTGGATTCAGGAGACAGACACCCTCTACTTTTTTTGTTATTTTGACCATTTTTTATTTTCTGCAAATAAATGCTCTAAATGAAAATATTTGTTTTTGGAATTTGGGAGTTATGTTGTCAGTAGTTTATAGAATAAAACAAAAATGTTCATTTTACTCAAACATATAATTTTGGAGTGGTCTTAATTTTTTCCAGAGCTGTACATTATAAATATTTATGATATACTACTGTTTACAGAACTATTAAATAGTTTTTTGCTATTAGGAACAACACAGCAGGAACACAGGCTGGTGGGGCTGGGCTCGACAAAACAAGTGTTTCACTCAAATTTGTGACAAAAAAAAAAGATGTTTACTGTAAAATGTATTGAGAGCATAACATTATTACAGGATTCAGCCAAGTTCTCAACAGGTTGATAACACAACAGCAGTTAAGATGATGCTGATTCCAACTGGTGCAATTTATGGTGCAGCCTTTCTCTCTGACAAACAGGAAGCAAAGATGCAGCAAAGCCACCAAGTGAAGTGAAAGAAAATGTTTCTCTAGACTTTGCCACCATCTTTGTGTAAACTTTGCTGTAGGCTGACAGCAGCTGTGCTCTTTCTCTGTCGCTGTGATACCTGCAGTATCCAGGAGTGAATGTAAAGGGGGACATAGCATTTACACTACATGTATTCTAAAGCTTCATGTGCTTTATGTAATTAATATAAAACATAAACGTACTAATAAATTATGCTATATTATTTTAGATTAAGCTACCTAGCAGTATTTACAGTCACAATTAGCTTTTCCCCCTCGGCCTGTATAAATATTTAAGGGGCCAGTAAAACTGGCCCTCCCACTGGCCGGTTAAAAATGTCACATTAGACACTGACATTAGGAAAAAGCTCTACTTGAATGTTAGCTACTGAAGTGGTTTCTTACTCTGAGATAAACACCAACACGCCGTTGTCTCGGATGGAATAGATGACAGCGTCAGCCACACAGCGCTGGTCTGTCAGAGGGTCTCTTTCTTTGAAAAAGAGACACTGAAACAGTGTTGTGGATAGGATCTGGGCCTGCTGTGCTGCCTGGAAAGGTTACACAGAGGTCAGCACAGTTTCTGTTCATTAAGTAAGAAGTGAATCATTGAAGCACGGAAACAACAAACAGCTCTGACCCTGTTCTTGCTGTTGATATGGTGAGCGATTTCTTCCACTTCTTTGTTACTGGGTAGTGCTTTACCAGATCCCGCCCCCTTCTCCATGTCAAGGGCTGCAGTAAGAAGGCGGTGCACCATGATGTCTGCGTACCGACGGATGGGTGAGGTGAAGTGTGTGTAGCGGTCAAGAGCCAGACCTAAGACAGCAAAGAAGACATCAGCACAGGTCATCTACCACAGTATTTTAAAATTCGTTTTGGTCCTTAGTCTTACTATTTAGATCATTTATCACAAATCACAGACATGAGATAAATCCATATTCTTGAAACGTAATGGATTGACTAACCTTCATCCAAACACTGAAACTCTGGTTACATGCAAAAGCAGTTCCAGCAGAAAAACCAAAAAAAGCTGAGGAGAGGTATCATACCATAATGGTAGTAGCAGTCTTGGGGTTGAGCACCAGTGGAGAAGTACAGAGCCTGGGACATAGCGGTGGTGGCCATCATTCTGAGCAACCTGTTCACCAAGGGGTCCTGTGGGTCCACAGCTTGGTCCAGTGAGTTAGCTAAAGCCTTGTTGGTCCTGAAGAAACCGAGTCAGAAATGATACTTTCTATACATGTTCACCAGCAGTGTTAAAATCTACAACTCATTACTACAGGATAGTGTGAAGAAACAGTGCAACAGTTTAAATAAACAAAACAAGAAAATAAATGAATAAATAAAAAAAACACCCCTAAGCTATGTTCAGCCATCTGGGACTCCAAAACATGTGGTTACTTAACTTCTAACCCTTGTTCTCTGATAACATGAGTGAGATGTCTCATCTCAGTGTTGTCCTCAGAAGCCTCTATATCATTACTCCAGCCAGAATTCACTGGATATTGTGACGCTTGAATCAGCGCAGAGCTAAGCTCTGAACAGGGCTGATGCAATGTCATTAGTTATTCAAATTCCTCTTCTTGCTTCACTGCTTATCTGACACTTCAGTGTGTCCCTATATTTACAAAATTTCAGGTTCAGATACTTCTGTGATGTGCCTTGGGCTGCAACAACAAGCGGCTATTTGCACAACAGACTGGGACACAGCACCTGCTATAGCCTTACACAATGTGCATCTCCTCAGTTTCCATACTGGACAGTCAAAAATCACTCACCTGGTGTCGATGGTGAATCCTCTGGCCTTGGCAGTGTCCACCAGCGTGCTGAACAGCTCCTTTCGTGGTGGAGGGTGACACCTTAGCAGGGCCTGGTTAGGGAAAGCTTCCTGGATCTTGCGGGCCACCCAGTGGTTAGCATAAATCATGCACTCTGCCACGGTCTCGTGGACCTCCAGGGGCTGACGGGGGACCAGGGCTGTGATGTTCCTCTCCTCATCCAGCTGGGCACGCACCTGAGGAGGGAAAGTGATTAGTTCTAACTTGATTTAAACGAAAAATAGAACATTAAAAATGCATTAATGAGCCGCACTCCTGCATTACAGCGAAGACAACACATTGCAGTTTTACTTTGACTCAGTTGAACATGCAGCATTCTACAGCAACAAATGCTATACGGAGAACCAAATGTCTATTAATCTTTCAGCTGAAAATAGTACCCAACAAATGGTACGCTGTTGAGGTGGTTTTTAAAATGGACCTATTCAGCTTTTCCTTATTTTCTGTCATATATAAACTGTTACAATGGTGGATTCTCATATGAAACCTGACCAAAGTTTCAAATAATGAGGTCAGCGTATGTATGAGTATCCCCTGTGATCCAAAAACTCAGTTATTGATTTTTTTCCCTACTTTTGCCTTAGTATCATATCAGTGAGATTGGGTATCCCGAAAATGGTCAGCTCAGTCACACAGCTCTGGCCATGAGCACATAAACCCCACTTTGTGTTTACAAGGAGCAGCCAGTCAGAAGAAAGTTAGCTTAAAGGGAGAGAGGCCTTAAAGAGAGAAGAGCTAAAACTAGTTTCAGACAGGATGAACTGAGGGGATGCACCAAGGCCCAAAGCTACTTTAGTAGAGTCAAAGAATAAAAACATGGAAGAATAATTCAATTTTAAACATTTACATCTTCAGCAGGAACCAAAAGGAGTCAGAACGTTTGGGTTTGGACATATTTTGGCCTTTTCATGGGATTTTTTGGTAATTATAAACAACAAACCAAGCCTTATCTTTTGGGACAACAGATGTTTCATCAGTGGTCAATAAAGCAACTCTGTCAAGGTGAGAAATCTATTTTTGGGTGGCAGCTCTACCATTAAACATACATTTAGAAACATTTTCGTTTTGTCCACTATCAAAGAAGCAACCCTAAAGAATCATTTTTATTTCATAATCATATACTGGAATGCAATAAATAAATAATAAATATTATATTATATATAATATTTCTGCCACAAACTCTGTCATTTAACACACTGTAATCTAAGGTAAGACATTCTATTAGAGAGCATCTTACAGATCTTTTAGAACAACAGGAAGAGTTCATATGAGGTTTTGACAGATGGCCAACCAACCATCGTAAATGAACAGATCTTATGTAATGTAAAAACTGTCAGCGGTTTCACAGTGGAGTGCTCCGTTTCTGCACAAGCTTTATTCCAATATTCTCACTGAAATTACTTTCTGATATTGTGGAAGATAAACCGCTTTCTGCTGAGGCAGATGTTCAGCATGGATGCTTGGTTTTAAAAATAACTCCACTCTATTAATCTGTAATATAATTTATCATCAGTGAAAAGAAGCATACGGTATATCTCTCTGTATTTTAAGAGTCTGACACCTCATTCTGTAGATAACACAGTAATAAAAATGGAACACAGATTTAAATCAACATAAACTTGTCTTGACTATCAGATTCTAAAATATAATGACAGTCATAATTACCTGCGCTACGTGAACAAAAGCATGTGGCTGTCGACCGCAACGTCGTCTGACAAATCATCAAACACAGAAGTGTGTGGTTTTGGCTATATTTACAAGTAAAACTATCATTCAGACAAAAAGTTAGAAGGGTACGTCTTCTGCAGCTGACATGAGCAGACGGAGAGACAGTGGTACCAGCAGTGTAAGAATCCTTTCACATGAGAGTTTTTACCTGCAGAATATATTTCTTTCCACTCCTGCTAGGGAAACAATAGAAGAACAAATGACAGGAGAAGCCAATCATACCTCCACTCCTTCTAGCTCCAATGCTCCTCCTCTGTCCCTCTTCGCCCTGAGGTGTCTGGCTATATGTGTGAACATCTCAAGAGCCTGGGTGAGCTGAGCTAGCTTAGCGTTCTTTTCCTCTGGGCCAAGGTCAGCCAACTCTGGTACCTCAGCATGCTCTCCGTTGAGGAGCATCTGGGCCAGCTCGTAGTGGAGCTGATAGGAGGAGCGGATGAGCGTACGACCATACCACACCTCTTTGACTTCAAGGGACTGGGCATCAAGCTCCCAAAGCACACTCATTGCATACCTGAATTTGAGAGTGTCAGTTACAAAGATGGCATGCAATTCTAAGCACATGAAAATATGCTAATTGACACATTCGAAAATATGATGTGAAATTCACTGACCTGTCAACACCTCCCACCAGTGAGCAGAGGTCTGCGCTGAGAATAGCAGGCAACATGTCATACCTGCGGTCTGCCAGGTAGTAGGTCGTAGCCCTTAAAAGGAAGAACAATAAAGTAAAAAGGCAACAAGATCAAAGCAGCAGCTTTATCATCTTCTTTCCAGGGCATAATCACATTTAAAAGTGAGACTAAATATTCAGAGTTTGTTCCATCTTTGTCATTTTCATCATTGTCTTTATTAGTCTGTTTATTAATAAGTCAGGAACTGTGAAATAAATGAGTAAAATATTTTCTTATGATTTCAGAAATGTTCCCCATATCCCATATATAAACCACACTCATAAGATTTTAATTTACTTCTATAACAATCTGACACTGAAAGTGAAGGAGGTAAGTTAGACAGGTATGTGATATGCATGGTGCTTTGTGGAGGTTTATAAAATACAAAACCAAAAAAAGGAATTTTAGGGCATCAAAAAGAAAGAAGAAGAATAAAACTACATTAAAAAGCACAAAATAAAATACAAATACTAAGATTTTAGTGGGTTTTTTTTAATGTGTGCACCTGTTTTATTTTAACTCAGACTAACAGTCTATTCCTGCTTCCAAATCACCTACACTTCCTTACATAGTGCTGTACCATACAGCAGCTGCCTTTACAAAGTACATGGTATGGCATGAACCTTCTTGCTAATATATCTGCAATCTATACTTACCACACTTCATTAGTTATACCTTGCTAGTACTGGGTGACCCCCATTTGCCTTCAGAACTGTCTTCATGGCACATATTCAACAAGGTGCTGGAAACATTCCTCAGAGATTTTGGTCCACATTGACATGACAGCATCATGCAGTTGCTGCAGATTTGCCGGCTGCACATCCATAATGTGAATCTCCTGTTCCACTACATCCCAAAGGTGATCTGGTGACTGTGGAGGCCATTTGAATACAAAGAACTCATTGTCATGTTCAAGAAACCTGTTGGAGATTATTTGAGCTTTGTGACATGGCACGTTATCCTGCTGGAAGCAGCCATCAGAAGACGAGTACACTGTGGTCATAAAGGGATGGACACGGTCAGCAAGAATACTCAGGTAGGCTGTGGCATTTCAATGATGCTCAACTGGTAGAGGCCAAAAGTGTGAAAAGAAAACATCCTCCATACCATTACACTACCACTACCAGCCTGAACTGTTGACACAAGGCAGGATGGATCCATGCATCCATGTTGTTTAAGGCAAATTCTGACCCTACCATCCGAATGTCGCAGCAGAAATCGAGACCCATCAGACCAGGCAACATTGCTGCAATCTTCTGTTGTCCAATTTTGGTGAGCCTGTGCGAACTATAGCCTCAGTTTCCTGTTCTTAGCTGACAGGAGTGGCAACCAGTGTGGTCAAATACAAATTCAAATTCAAATAACTTCATTTATCCTCAAGAGGCAACTCAAAGAACGCAAAGATTACTTCAACAAAATCACAAACAATTCATTCTAGGAAATGAATAACTAAATACCACATATTGGTAGTGCAATGTATCTCTGCAATTATGTAGGAAAAATAATTAAGGAAAAAAACATAAGTGCAATTGTATATGTGTAATATGTGTAAATGTGTATAGGAGGAAGTCAAGAGAATGGGGAACAGGTCAGGAATGATTGAGAATTAAGGAGCTGAACAGCCCTGGGGACAAAGGTTGCCCTTCTCTGAGTCCTACAGCCTGTGCAGCGGAGCCAGCATCCAGAAGGGAGCTACTGAATTGCAGGGCATAAGAGAGGGTCTGTGACCACTACAGGGCCACAGATGCAGTTGCTTATTTGTGCATAAGTGTGGGATTTCCTCTCACTTCCCTAAGAAATGTTCCCTCAACTATTTAACTACTGCTGAAACAAAGCTGGTAATTACAGTGTGAAAGCAAAGGGAGGGATCTGCTTTAAGAAAAAACAAAATCAGATGTGAAAAGTTGTCTGTGCAGGGGGAAAAAAAAAAATCACCTCTGCAGCAGCCTCCCTTGATACATTTGATTACCAACCAAGTCCCCAACTTAACTCCATTTACTTCACACTTGACTGTTTATGCACAATGACTGCTGTGTTTTAGTTCCTCTGCTGTAACTACAGAAAAAAAATAAATCCTGCTTCTTACGTGTTGACATGAGAAATGAACGAACAGTTGGTTTCGTTTTCTCTTCATGGCTTCACAAATGCACACTCTGTTCAGTGTATTAGTTATTGTGACTGAGCTGTTTTTGAAAATGTTATGCTATCAAATATGTCTCATTACCATTAAAAATGAAAATGAAAACCACAGAAAACCACATTATGAAGGAATTTCTATGACACTGTCCGTCAAAATGATAGACGACAAGAAAGTTGAACCCATCCTCTGCCTTGATCATTCTTAGTAAGATGGGGTCCGACCGTGAAGCAGTAAAACAGGTAGGAACACTGCATTACTACCAGAAGAGTATGATAAGAAGTTTAAAAAAAATCTGAAATATAAAACACATAAAACACTGAAATGCACTTTCAAAATAATTAAAATAATATTGACCTGAATTTGACAATAATTAGCATGTAATTAAGCAAGCAGTTTCTCTGTACTGAGCGCTTGTCAGCCTACAACAAATTTAGACTGCAGCACAAAGTCTTCATTGAACAGGTCTATGCAGGAATTTTTAAAAAGCCTACCACAAGCTGCTAAGCAGAGGTGTCACTAAAGGAGGGAGGAGATCCAAATTGTGTTGTCATATCAGTGTAACCACGAATGTAAATGACACAGGGAACAATGGGGGTAACGGATCCCTTTTTCAGGTTAAAACTGTGTTTTCCTTCTCAGTGCATCATTATAAATATAACTATGTATTGTTAGATAATAATATGCACTGACAGCTAATTAAAGATGAATATTAGTTATATAATATAAGTTTTGAAAAACGGACTCCCCCCTCATATGCCTCCCAGTGGTTTCCTAATTCCTTTACTTTACAAAGTTGATCTTAAAACAAAGGATGTGTGACATGTTCTTTACTTCTACCACTCAGCAGAATAAAACAAATTCACAGTTGTAAGCACACTAAGTTTTTTTTTTTTTTGCTGCATGACCTCATGGTTGAATGTTGTGCTTAAGTACAGCTGCCATGTCCCCTAATTCATGTTTATGGAGGCAGGAGATTTATGGAGGCCACACTGAAAGTGATTAGAACTCACTGAAAATTTCAAGTAGCCTGGTTTGATATTTATTCCTAACCCCCGAATGCCCTAACCCTAGACCCAGACCACCTCTACCCTCTCCCCACCGGTTCATGGTTCTTCTTGGGCTCCTTCATTTAAAAAAATCTCAGAAATGGCCCTGCTGCATGGACTCCAAAACTACCAAAATAACACTTTTCTCCTTTAACTGAGCACTCAAAGCACCTTTTACTATAAGCAGCATACACCCATTCACACACACATTCACACAGCACTTTATTATATGCTTTTAAGTGCTTTCTAACTGTCACACACACACTCACACTCCGATGGATGCATCGGGGGCAATTTGGGTTTCAGTAGCTTGCCCAAGGAGACTTCAATATGCAGCCTGGAGAAGCCAGGGACTGAGCCACCGATCTTCCATTTGGTAGATGACCTGTGCTACCTTGTGAGCCACAGCCATCATCTTTAGTGTTTATAATTAATAATACCTGCACCCTGTAAAGGTTACGCTCAAAAAGCACTTCCATCATTTGTGAATGTTTGAATGACATGCATTTAGGGCAGAATGCTTCACAACTGTGACTCAAAACTTACACAAAAGCCTTATTAAAGGTGGCCCTCAGTGTTATTTATAATTGCACTAGGATTTTGTAACTTCACATTATAGAAATTCAAAGAGTGCATTACTGATGCAACCTTAACTCAGGCAGCAACTTTCTTTTGTCTTTGTACTTCTGAAAGTTCCTTTGATAACTTCTGCAAGATGCTGTAAGGTATATTTTTGCTTTATCCTTTTATATTGCACCTACTATATCCAACCACTCCAACCAGCTCCTTACCTCATACGTGCCTCCAAGTCTGTGAGTGAGGCCTCTTTGACAAAGTGAGTGACATCAGCGATGTGAACTCCCAGCTCCAGCCTCCCATTGGTGAGGCTGCGTACTGACAGCGTGTCGTCTACGTCCTCACACCCGCGTGGGTCGATGCTGAACACCAGGTGACTCTCCCTCAGGTCCCGCCGCTCTGCCACCTCGGAGGGCTCAACCCTCCACGGCTTCTCCACAGAGTTGACAGGCATCTCTCTCAGCTACAGACGGACAGGCACAGTCATAGCTAAACAGTCACATACAGTGCAGCTTTTAGACCTTTTCAAGTTTTCCACATGTCATTATAATTCACACAAAATACTCCACAGTGACAAAGCAAAACAGTGTTTGGTAAATGAATGAAAAAAAAGAAAGACTGAAATATTCCATTTCTATAAGGAATCCTTTAATAATTCCTTGATTTAAGCAACACACCTGTGTTCAAAGCATTTTCTTAGCTTTTTAGGTCACTGAAATCTTATCTTTGAAACACTCCTTCCAAGTTAAAGACAACCAGGAACTGTGGTGATGTGTAGAAAAAACGTTTTTGGCTTGTGATGTCAGGTTGTTAGTGCTAGCTACTTTGGCGGGGGTTCTAGGGTTCTTTCACTGCTTGTTGATTTGATAACAGAATATTCTCAACTGCTTCAACTGTGTTTTTGCATTTTTAGGTGGATGGTAAATGCCTGTGTACTGTGTGTTGGTCAGACTAACAACCAAAAAGCCAATGGTCACTAGAGTTCCACTGAAAAGACAAAGGAGAACATTAGAGATTTAAAAGAAATTACCAAACACTCTTGAAAATCTTAAAAACTGCTACACTTTAATTTGTGCTTTTAATTGACAAGAGACCAGAAGATTGCTGTGCCGAGATTCTTTCACCAAGGGCCATTATTTACAAAATAAAATGACAATTACCAATCTGAATGCGAAGAAATGATTGTTCAACCCTACTGGACTTGGACTGTCTTTTGAAACAAGAAAGCAGCTAAAAAAAAAAAAGACATGAGTAACAAGGTTATCCCAGGAAAAGCTACAAAGCAATTTATGTGAACTCACTGAGTGATGGTCCTTTGCAGACCGTTCAGAGGCGCCTAGTGTCCCCACTGCCTTTAAGTGAATTAAAACTAAGATTAATACACTGTATGTGCTTTTTTAAAATCACTGACTGGTTTGTAAGCCAGCTAGTGAAGAGAGTGGGACAAGTTTTGCCTCATATTACTTGCAGTCACCGTTTTTGGTGTTTTTGGACTATTCTGCAAACCCTAAATATTCATCCCTAACAGCCAATGGTAAAACTACGTCCTTCTCAAATACAACCAACAGCTAGGATTTGGGAACAATAACATATTTCAAAACTTACTAGAATCCTGCAGGTTACACAACACAGCATAAAGCAAATTACTCACCAAAGTTGAAATATTTTCAACCCACGTGGGTGTGCATTTGCCGCTATTTGCATTGGCCGACCAAAGTATGCATTTGATTCATGTCTGCACAGTCTTTGATTGTAATCTATAGTCTTAGTTTGTAAGGAATTGGTGTTTTAAAATTTTTTTTAAAAAACTTAACTTACTTTTGACAGGCAGCTAAAAACATGACTGCAATTTTGAAACCCTTTGCTGATAGGAAATAATAGGTGAGAAGTTCTGTTACTAGGCTTCATGTGGAATTTCTCTGCCATTAAGAGGTCAAAAGCTTGAACGTTTCTCTGACATAACTGCTCTAACCTGTGCATCTGAGAAGGGAGGAACATGGATGCAGTTTTCTATGAGGATGGTCTGGACCTCTGTCTCAAGCTCTCCAGCTCGACCCAGAACCCGCACACTGTGGCCATTGGGATAGAGTGACGTGCTTTCCCATGAATCAATGCGCACCACCACTCTGTGGTCCTAAGTGAGGATGAAAAGACGTCAATAGAAATAGGACAACACTTAAAATTAGCAAGCGCTGGTCACATTTTGAGAAAATGGTACAGTCACACTAGAGGAAACAGTGGTTGAAGACCAGAGCACGACCAAAATTACAATGAACTTGCAATCTTGTTGCCTCTGAAATGGTTCCTTTGAAGATGAGGACCAGGTCTGCAACAACTCACAGTCAGTTGCCATCTTCAAAGCAACTTTGGTGCATCAAGACACCGATAAAACGGCAATAACATAGAGTCAGTCTGCTATCAGTTTGCGACTGAATGGGGTCAAGTTGGCAATTACATGCAATCTGTTTGTGATAATATGGCATTTAATTGTGATAAACTGGCGAAAATTGCAAATCTGTTGCCGTCTACATATGCAATTCACCTTAAACATAAATTCACATTCACCATTTACATTCAGAGTTCGTGTCGGACCATGATTGTTTGGAGACAGGTTGTCCCCCACCAGGACAACCTGTGCAATCACCTTGCGATCAAAAGGGGTGTAGCAGAGGTTGAGGGTGTAGCACCCCTTACTTGCAATCGATCGCAAAATGTGAAAGAAATTCAATGCAATCACCAGGCAAACACAGATTTTTCCTAGTCATAAGGAGGTTGGAATCCTATTTTTACTCTAGTGTGACTGAGCCATAATGTACACTGTGTATATAAATCAGCCGCCAGACATAACCAAAGTCAGACCTGCAGAGCATCAGCCTGCTGAGTACTGATGCGGATTTTGGGAATGCGACGGTCCCAGGGTATAGCCAGGATGCGCTGGGAATTCCTGCCCTGGGATTGAGTCCCATCCCTAGTGGGGAAAGTTACCACATAGTCCCTCCAGTTCCTCTGCAGGATCCCCACAACACGGCCTGTGGGGTTTAATATCAGACATCAGTACAGAGACACATTATTTGTAGACTATCCTTAATATATTCTGGTGTTAAAATCATAATAAAACACTCTGATCTGAAACTAACTGATATACACTATATTGCCAAAAGTATTCACTCACCCATCCAAATCATTGAATTCAGGTGTTCCAATCACTTCCATGGCCACAGGTGTATAAAATCTAGCACCTAGCCATGCAGACTGCTTCTACAAACATTTGTGAAAGAATGGGTCGCTCTCAGGAGCTCAGTGAATTCCAGCGTGGTACCGTGATAGGATGCCACCTGTGCAATAAGTCCAGTCGTGAAATTTCCTCACTACTAAATATTCCACAGTCAACTGTTAGTGGTATTATAACAAAGTGGAAGGGATTGGGAACAATAGCAGCTCAGCCACGAAATTGGTAGGCCACGTAAAATCACACAGTGGGGTCAGCGGATGCTGAGGCGCATAGTGCGCAAAGGTCACCAACTTTCTGCAGAGTCAATAGCTACAGACCTCCAAACTTCATGTTTGCATACCAAGACATTAGGAAAAGAGAACCACGTTGCTCAGAGAATGTGACTGCAATTATGCTAGATTTTTTTAAAAATGTAACGTTGGATGTCTGCTCTATAACTACAATGTCAAGAAAATGGTCTACAAAATGCACATCTTACTTCACCCTAAGGTGTTCTTACCGTGTTGTTTCATGCAGGTCATAAATGAAAAGGGATGGGGTGTGGTCAGCTGGCTATCCCAGCTGACCCAAAGTAAAAATTGATTTAATGATAATCCTAAAGGCTTGACATAACTAAAGCAAACTACACTATAGCAAATCTTAAATCCACTTCAATACATTTAATATAACTTTTAATCTTGATTTAGAGAGCTTATATAAACCTCTGTTCTTCATACAAAGCTACTCCTCGACAACCATCACCTTTCTTCAACCTCAATGGAAGCGTCACGTACAGAGTAATGTATAAAGTTCCTGAACCTGTGGGTTTAACAGCCTTATGTTCAAAATTCAACTCCATATCAGCAAGTTACGCCATGGAAATAGAAAACACTTTTATAATTAACATTTACATGATCTTTATCACTTGTCAGTTTTGTTAGTTTTTGTGAATGACGGTGCATCACTATGACTTATGGGACAGCATTATCTCCTTTCCTGTCATAAAGGATGTTCCCTAGTAGAGAATTCAACCAGCTTATTATGGCTGCCAATCAGATACGTCTGGGTCATTTCACTCAGTTAGGAATCTATCTAAGCAAAACTGAATATTCAAACCCACCCCAAGTATTTCCATCCGTCTATTTTTTTTTAATCGCTTATCAAACCAGGGTCAGGGTGGGACTGGAACCTATCCCACATGACACTGGCCAATAGGTAGGGCACCATGCATGCAAAGTCCACACAGCAAGGCCCCAGCTGACCAGGAGGTTCCAAACCAGATCCTTCTTGCTTTAAGGAAACAGTGCTAACCACAGAACCACCACACCCCCAAACAGGCCTTCGCTCACAGGGAAAATATTATTGCCTTGATATATCAGTTATTCCCGATCAGTCCTGTTACACAATATTCTTGATAACAAATCAAATAAAATGAATACGCTCAACAAGCACGTTATTAAGACCTGTTCTTATTCATTAAATAATTATTCAGTTATCTAATCAGCCAATCACGTGGGACCTGTGCAATACCGAAACCCCTGCAGACACAGATCAGCAGTCTCAGTTTATGCTCACATCAAACATTAGAATGAGGGAAAAAAATTGGATTTCTGTGACCATAGCTCAGATTCACAACATATACAACCATGAAGTGGATGTGTTACAACAGCAGAAGACCATGCCACGAGTGCATGGATCAACCTGTCTGTTAAAAGTCCAGGCTGCTGCAGCTGTTATAATGATGCGGGGAGTATTTTCTCCCACACTCAGGACCAGAAGAGATTAACTGAATATTTTACCTCGTTATTGAATTTTTTAAAAATACAGATGCTAAAATCTGAGCCTGGTGGTGACCTTGGGTGATTACACACACAACATGCCAAACAGTACAGCTAAAAAGTGAAGCCACTGCAAACCAAGCAGCAAAAAGTGCAGTTCCTCTGGTGGCCACTTGAGGCTGGCTCCAAAAGTGAGTCAACCCCCATAATCTCCCAAATTAGAATATTTAACTTTACACAGTCTGTACAGCTTGGTACAAAAAACATTTTCTCTTCCACCTTCATAACAACTCTACAGGGGGGAATTTTTTTGTTGATAATCTATCCATTTGGATATTGGTAAGGCTATGAACATGGCTGCTTTGACTAAAGAAGATTATTAAAAATAATCCAAATGAAGTAAAAACTGTCTAGTCATAAAACTGTTTACCCATATAGTAAACAAGAATTTTGCTTTCAAATATCACAAGTTAAAAAAAAAAAAACATTGTTTCTTTTCTTCTCCCTCTTGCTTTTCAATGATGACATATTTCCCTTAGTCATTTATGAGACATCCTGAACACTTTCAGGCAAACCAGACAGAAAATATAATCTCACTAGAGTTAGTGAAGTTAGTGGAGAATAAGCGCTCTCACCTGTTGGTATAGGTGTACTCTCGCTATCCTCTCCACTCTTCTCATCCCCCTGTCCCTCAGTCAGAGCTGTGACCTTCCCTCTCCACTCATTCTTGGGCAACATCTCCACCACAACCTCGTCGCCATGCACTGCTCTGTTCCGATTCTTACGACCGTACACCATCACATTCAAAAGCAGATCTGAAATGAATGGGGGGAGAGTGAGGAGTTAGGAGAAGAGATCAGAAATGAAATGCTTATATGCAATAAATAAAAGTTGAATGTGCCTGTTCTGCCTGTGTTCAGTGGTAGCCCTAAATAAACACAGGAAAATATACAGTGGGTTCAGAAAGTATTCAGACCCCCTTCACTTTTTTCAATTTTATTATGTTGCAGCCTGATGCTACAATTGTTTAAATTTGTTTGGGTTTTTTTTCTCATTAATCTATACTCAGTACTTCATAATGACAAATTGAAAACTGAATTTTAGGATTTTTTGTAAATTTATTAAAAAGAAAAAATTGAAATATCACATTTACTTTATTCAGACCTTTTGCAAAAACACTTGAAATTTAGCTCAGGTGCCTCCCATTTCTCTTGATCGTTGCTGAGATGTTTCTGCACCTTGATTGGAGTCCACCTGTGGTAAACTAAATTGATTGGACATGATTTGGAAAGACATGCCTCTCTATAGAAGGCCTCACAACTGACAATGCATATTAGAGAAATAAACCAAGCTATGAGGTCAAAGGAACTGCTACAGAACTCAGAGACAGGGTTGTTGCAATGCACAGATCTGGGGAAGGCTACAAAAAAAATTTCTGCTGCACTGAAGGTTTCCAAGAGGACAGTGTCCTCCATAATTCTCAAATGGAAGAAGTTTGGCACAACCAGGATTCTTCCAAGAGCTGGTCGCCTGGCCAAACTGAACAAGCAAGGGAAAAGGGCCTTAGTGAGAGAGGTGACCAAGAACCCGATGGTCACTCTGACTGAGCTCCAGAGATCCTGTGTGGAGATGGGACTAAGTTCCAGAAGGACAACCATCACTGCAGCCCTACACAGATCTGGGGTTTATGGCAGAATGGCTAGATGGGATCCTCTCCTCAGTGCAAAACACATAAAAGCCCACTTGGAGTTTGTAAAAAAAAAAAAAAAAAAACACCTGAAAAAAACCAGCTGCAGGCCTCTCAGACTCTGAGGAACAAGATTCTCTGGCCTGATGAAACCAAGATTGAACTGTTTGGCCTCAATTCTAAACGTTATGTCTGGAGGAAACCCTGCACCACTCATCACC
>VUQI01054421.1:0-10837 GCA_015106735.1 Paratilapia polleni | reverse complement strand
ATAATCGCTTCCCCCCCCCCCCCCCCCCCCCAACTACCTTTAACTGAATGCACTTAAGAGGATGTGACAATCCTCCATAATTACTCAAGCACAAGTCATACTGGTACGTTGTTATACTATAATTGTGTTTTAATGGTTTTTCTCACCTAACACGGCATCTGTCCCCTGACCTACAGTACATGCATCTTCTGGGGCTTTTCTCGGCCACTTTGGTGGCTTATAACTGCTCGTTTCACCCCAAAATATTAGCAAAACAAGAGGAGGGAAACAGGGGTACAACCACATAGAGGCGACAGAGGCTTTTCTGGCTCCAGCCGTGTGTACTTTCACCTCTTCCCCTAACCATTAAGTCTCTGTTTTGCCTAATTTTATCTGTAACTAAGCTCTTCTCTCTAAATGTTCACCCATCCACAGCTATTCTCTTGACCTCCTCACACCAGCCATCACAGCCTGGCCTTTCCTTCTCCCTCAGCTGTTGCCCTTCAGTCCGAGCCACAACATTTCCTCCCCGTGACCCTCCTCTCCTCCTTTGGCCCTTCCTCCAGCCCAGTCCCCCTCCTCTGTTCCAAAACACTACGTCTCTTAATTGAAGCTGACAGCCACATCAGTTTCGCAGGCTGGTGTAATGTAGCAACAGGCTGTCACTAAACAGGTGAAGCCTCCTAGTGAGTGCATGGAAATGCGTAATATTACCCAGTTAATTATTAGGATTTGGGGTCTGAATCAATACAGCTGTAATTAGCGCAGGAGGGACAAATAATTGTGGAGTAATTAGTGAAATTTTGAGCTTCATACCTCTTGCTGTGAAGGTATTAGGAGGTACTCTGTGATTGGGTTTGATGTCATGGTAACTAATGAAGCATCCACGCTGCATTACTTACATATAACATCTGGACGAGCTGCTTAGATATTAGCCGGCAGAGATAAAAGCAGTGAGACATATACAAATAAATGGTGCAGTATTTTTAGAAACTGCTGGACACTGCAAGCACTCATATATCAGTAAATCAACATTATAGGAACTATAGTGCACTATATAGTAAATATAATGTGATTTCAGACATGCATGTTATGTCCTTTGTTTTTTACCTTATCCTCTATGGTTAGGGACCTTCTCATCATTCACGATGACTTAGATCACAGGGGTTTTCTGTTGAACTTCACCAATTTAAGCTGTTTGATATTTTAATGCATTAGTAATCCAAAGGTTTTCTCACTGATGAAAGTTTACCCACATCTGCACAACATATATACCCAATAATAACAGATTAATCTGTAGTCTATTAGATGGCCCGCAAATGCAAGAAATTCCCAATAAAACTTCTCAAATGATGACTTGAAACATCCTGGTATCATGAAAAGGCGTGTAAATTTCCTTAAGTCAGTTCTGCCATTGTACAGCATGTAGTCTGGAGTAAGGGCATCCTAGCCCTGTCCCTTACCATCATGTTAGCGCCATGTAGCAGTATAAGATGACACATGAAATGCTGAAAATATGTAGACATGATGTGCTGAATCTATGTGTTATCTGCATTTTCATGAGACCATGTCGCTTCAGATTTAGTGATTTGCTTGATGAATGTCCGCATCATATATAATATTGAACATCAATATTATATTATATATTTTTGAGTTTAATTTGAATCTAAAATTCTTTCTTTTTTTTTTTATAATTATCAAAATAGTTGGCAGTAATTTACTCAGTGATCAAGACATGAAGGACTTCTCATTTTATGACCTCAGGAGAGCTACTTTTATTCCCCATAAATCTGTTTTGGGGAAAACAAACGCATTACATTTCTTTAAAAAAACAAAAAAACAAAAAGCACACACAGAGTACTCAGCTGAACAAAACAGGATATTTGCACCTCTTTCCTTTTTCTCATGATTGTTGGAAGTAAGTCTGGGTTTTCGTCACCTGGGAGGCTGAGGCCACAGTGAGCCTTGTACATGTCTGCTCTTATCACAGTCTGCATCTCTGTCTGTCTCCCATTTTGCCCATATCTGCCAATCCAGCTCTTTTTATATCTGCTACAGTACAGCCTGTACAGCAGCTCTGTCTCCTCTCACTCCCTGGTTCCTTTCATATTTTCCACTTCTACACTGTATCACTTTGTCTAATAGAAAGAAGAGGGGAAAGACAGACACAACTCCTCTAAAAGGATATTTGCTGTCTGTCTGGTTATTCATTTTAATGCCAAGGTTGAAGTATTTCTGCTTTGATTAATTGGCACTGCTCTGCTTAAAAGAGTGGCAGAGTGCATGTGCATGTAAACTGGTCTTTAGTGCCCAAGGTTGGCTGATTTTATATTATGAAGGCGAGCTTGAGAAACAAAAGGATGAGTCAACCTTGTTCACACTTTTAAAATCCTTTACAACACCTGTTCTTGATGCAAACCTCCTGACAATATAGGAGAAATTCTTTGGATAAAGCTTATATTGTGTACAGTCCCTTTGGTTTAGCAAAAATACATAAAAATAGGACTTGACTAAGGTGTGTTTTTGCTGCTCTGCATGGTAATAGCCACTCCATCCTATATATATGGATGAATAAATTAGCTATACCCTGCAGGAATTCCCTCTGTTGCTTTATCTGGCATTGCAATAATGCTACACTTTAATAAAAAAAAAAAAAACTCTAAAGATGTGGAGATTTATGGAAGCCAAAGAAAATCTCTGCGTGAGTACTCCAACAATAGATATTTTTTAAGCAGTTTGGAGAAATATTGCCATTTACTGAGCTGAACAAGATCAAATAGTGTTGGCAAGGTCATTAGAAGCTGTATATGACGCAGCACAGTCCGCGCAGATAAACCAGAAAACATAAAAGAGTTTAATTAATTCTATATTCCTGCTTTGTCTTTGAACAAACTGGAGGAGGAAATGTAAATTAAAGATTAATCACATACACAAGATAAGCAGACTTCAACAACACTGTGCGTCAGTCTGCATACAGTCCATACAGCACGTGGATGTGCAGCTCATAAAAACACACACAGCCACAAGTGATCATGAGTAACTGCTAAAAATAAATCATGACATATGGAGACGATTGTGCAGCATGATGAAAAAGTCAACAAAAACAACCAAAGACAATAGCATCCAGCTCACAGAGCTTTGGAGCATAATATATTGCCCAATCTGCTTTTTTTCCCCTCTCTCTCCATCTCTCAAATACATACACACACACCTCCCCCCCAGTCATGTAGGCCTGGGGCAACTTTTCATTAATGTCATGGTATTACTTCAAACCCATTAAAATAGGCCTCTCCTAATCTAAATCCAATAATTTGTGCACTTCTCCCTCCCTACACTAGCATCATGCTTTCCTCTATCTAACCCAACACTAAAAGAAAGGATTCATTATCTCTTGTTTGGACAGGGATTATGCTGATCGGAGCGGCTTAAGGCAGAAGATATAAAGACTCTTAATAAAATTCTTCAGCCGTTGCAGCAATGTGCCATCTAATTTAAAGCCGTCAGACCCCTTAACACTCTCTCTCTCACACACACACCCCCCTTCCATCACCTTGCCCTTGTTCCCTAAATCTCAACATGCCTTCTTCTCATCTCTGTTTCTACCCTGCTCAGATCATCCTCATCATTTGTTACTAAAACCTGCATTGCAATATTAGTCATGGGGAGATTTGTAATCATGCTGCCTTTCTGCTGACTGCTTCTATGAATCTGTGACTTTCCTCTTTTAAAATCAACATAAAGATGGACATAAAGGTTGTTTCGTGTTTGCTTAAATCTTCTAAACAGCATTTGGAGCTTCACAGCACTAATAAAATCATGCGTGATCTGAAAATAAGCATGTTTATTTTGCATATAAATGCAGGTTCGGTGTGCAAACCACAGATGATGTTGAATGTTTTAAGGAAAACAAGGAAAATAAAGATAAGTATGGGACTATTTTCTTTTTGTCATGTAGTTACTGAAGTTCAGGAGCAGCTGGAGTGCCTTTTATTGGTTTCTATGCACTGAGGAGCTGGAGTTAAGGTGTGTGGAATTCAAATGAAGAGTTCATTTCTAAACCCTTCAGCACCTGAACTTCATCACTCAGTACACAAGTGTTCAACACTTGAAAATGTAGCTCTTTCTAAAAACTCTTTTCACTTAGCTAGCATGAGCCTCGTGCTTACAATAGTGCCATCCTTTTATTTCATGCAATCAGTCATTTTTAAAGGTTAGCAGCCACCATTTTTCAAAAGTGGCTATAGAAAGCAAGGTGCAGTTTTTTTTATTTATTTATTTTTTTTTATTATTTTGAACTTGTTGTCAGCAGAGCCCTGAAAGGCACCTGCATTGCATTTAGATGTAGCCGATTAAGTCGTGAGAGTCAGTATGGATTAACCCACAGAGCGGCACAGACAGGTGATGGGCTGGCGGCTCTGCAAATGTTTTCACTGTCATGTAATATACATCCAGAAATGGGCCCAGAGAAGTGCAAAATACTTGCATGAAGCATGAGGACAGTTCCGAAACGGAGGCTCCAGGGGACTCAGACGTACTGCATCCATCCATCCATCCATCCATCCATCAGTGGTCCTCCTCCTCCTCCTCGGAGGGGTAACGATCATAGACCTCAGCACATCACAGTCCTTTGCAATTCAAACTCCAGTTAATTTCCTGCTGCTGTTTATGTGGCAGTGGAGGCAGTTTTTATGAAGGTATCTGTCTTCTTGATGTCCTCACCCTTTGACAATTCATTGTCACTTGAATTGGCTGCAAGAGTGACTGTTATCCACGGTGCTTTACAGGAATAATATCAGAGGATATTCTTTTTTCTGCCTCACTTTCCCCTCACCTTTATTCATTTGTTATTTACTTATACGCCGTTATGGAAAATAATCTGCTTCATAAATATCTGAGAGTAACAGAGGTGAGGCATATATTTGGATTTCCTGCCTATTTAAAGTTTAAATACAGGAGTAAAATGCAGATGGGGGTAAACAAAAGTTATTATTGTAGACATGACTGGAAAACATCATACAGCCATTTGCAGGCAGCAGTCCTGACACACACACACAAGCCTATCCAATTAAGATTTATTAAGTGAATAGGTTTCTGAGGTGAGCAGGCAGCGAGTGCACTGTATGTCTGCTTCAGTCATCATTAATGTTCATTTACAGCCAAAAGTCCTCTCTCGGAAACCTGACGAGAGCTGCAGCACAATATCGGAATCTTTAAAACAAATACATAAAATATGACCTGTTCAGAAAGGGAATCAATATTGCATGTTTGTCTGGAGGAAAGCTGCTGATGCATTTGCTGTGCTGACTTTTCCAATTTCTACATCTGAGATTACCATCGCTTTCGAGTATGCTGCTCATTTTGAAAAACAGAATTTCATTCAGTTGCTGCTGTAGCTGTATGCCCCGAGGCACTGTGAGAGAGGGAAAGTGTATTAATGAAATGAGAGACAGACAGTGTTATTTAAATCACCTCAACAGCATAACCTGAGGCCTAACACAGGCTCTCTGCTGCTTTCCAGACCTGTTTTCATACCTCAGTCAACCAAACTCAGCTTAATCATACCTAAATAAACTCAGACAAAGACAACCAAACGAAAAGACACTCACAGTCTTAGCCACACTGAATCCAATTCAACACGCTGTCACTCCTGAGTCGTCATATACTGATGGTACAGTTAGGAACCCGTTCCAGTCATATTTTAAAGCAAAGGGTACCCCTTTACCATCATTTTCTGATCTAGAGGAGGTAGATAGGATGGTGGATGGAGTTCAGGTCCTGTCTGGGACCATTATTTTTGTACTTTTGTTTTTAATTTTACCTTTTCTGCCATGGTTTGGTTCGACACTAAATGCTATGGGGTAGTTTTAGGAAAAAAAAATTTGACTCTGGTTTGGTGCAGTGTTGGCAGCAATGCGTGCACTCTACTGGACCGTTTTGGCGAAGAGAGAGCTGAGCCAGAAGGCTGGACATCTGGAGGGAGCTCAGAGTAGACCCACGACTCCTTCCTGTTGAAAGGGGCCAGTTGAGAATGTTTGAGCATCTAATCAGGATGCCTCCTGGTTTCGGAGACACCCAACCGGGTGGAGACCAAGAACTTGCTGGAGAGACTGCAGTCACAGTTAGGTCAGTGACACAGTCTCTGTAATTTTGCCTCTGTACATCACCACAGTAGATTTTAAATCAAGCATTCAAGATGTGATTGAAGTGCAGACTTTCAGCTTTAAGAAAAGCGCTGCATTAACTGTTTAGAAATTAAAGTCATTTTTATACACAGACCCAAATTTTCAGAGGCCGTGGGTGTTTAATTTAAAATCCACCAGCAAGATTACTAAAAACTTGGTCATTGTCCAAATACTAAGCTAATTCTTAACTTAGTATTTGGATGGAGCTAACTGTGTAGATCCTCCAGGAAGAGCTCTACAATATTGCTGGGGAGAAGGATATCTGGAAAACCCTGTATAGCCTGCTGCCACCACAGCCTGACTTCAGATAAGTGGAAGAAAACAGATGGATTGGTGGATGCATAGAATACTGTGGTACTACATGCCATGCTTTTGGGATTCAGTTCAACCAGAGCAGAAATTTAACCCAGTTTCCCAGGAATATACATTTAAGGACTTGTTTTACCATCCATCCATTTTCTTTCACTTATCCAGTTCAGGGTCACAGTATGGCTGGAGCCACAACCATTCACGCCTACAGCCAATTGAGAATCACCTATTAACCTAATATGCATCTCTTTGGACTGTGGGAGGAAACTAGAGTACCCAGACAGAACCCACACAAGCACAGGGTGAACATGCACACAGAAAGGCCCCAGCTGGCTGGTGGATTTGAACCCAGAACCTTCTTGCTGTGAGGCTACAGCGCTAATCCCCACAGAACTGTGCTGCCCATAGCTTGTTTAACATTTTGAGAGAAAAAAAACAACATATTTTTGCTAAAACTTCGATGAGAAGATCTGCAGCATTTTCATGTCTGCTCATTAAATACAAGTCACGATTTGGCGGCTGCAACCATGAAAAGTGCAGCTGCACCTAGATTTAAATTTGCCTTAAATTTGCTAAATTTGGATCGCTCTCTGGATTTCATGCTTGTGATTTCACATCAAGTTCAAACGCTGCGCAGTGAGCAAACATCTTCAACTTCTGTGTCAAACTGGCAAAAACTTTTTGTTGAGGATCGTCACTGCTGATGAAACTTTGGTCTTTAGCTACAGCCCAGAGACCGATCAGCAGATTTCAGTGGAAGATTACAGCAGATTTTGACACATAAATGAAGAAAATACACAAAATGTAACATAAAATTCAAGTTTTTACACATTTCCTTAAAACACCCAGCATTAATTAATATAACTATTGGTATCACCATCACTATAGGATGTCTTCCTTGTTATAAATTAAATGCATTTGATGTATGCATTAATGCATTTTATAGTTAAATATCATGACACAGTACATGCATGGCACATGTCCTCAAATTGTATCGCCTCGGTGGTAATAAATAAAATGAAATATGAACTCTTGTGCTACAGCTGAATGAACATACTTTTCACAGTGACTCAGCTACAGATCAGGAATCTGTGCATTCAACAGGAAATCTCAAAGAACTCATCTAGTAAAAGCACAGTATCTGTGCGCGCGTGTGTGTGTGTGTGTGTGTGTGTGTGCCTTCTGTATACCAAGGCTTCAGAAGCTACCTGTTCTCCCAGAACAATTAAGCCAAGCCTCTTTACAGTATCTCCGCTCCAATTAATTTTAATATTTAAACAGCCATGCAGAGACTTCTGAACCCACTAACGCAAGATTAGAGTAAACTCAATTAAATATTGATGGCCATAAATAAACATTCTAATTTGGAGAGCCGCCATGGTGTGCAGTAAATCAAGAGAAAAAATGGTTTCGGCTGAAACGTTATGCTTATTAGCTGAGCAAATGTTGAACTGGGAGGGGTCACGAAAGCCGGTGAATGGAAGGACAAAGGATTAATGTGGGAGGACGTCATGGGAGAAACAGATAGAGACAGTGCAGGTGTTTCTGTCTTTACTGAAAATTTATATCAGCTGAATTTGTGTATATAAACATGACTACTGACTTTCTGCAAAAGATTAGCTAATGCTACAATCTATTACTTTACACTGGTAGTAATTTATAATAAAACTACAGCAAATGCTCATAAAACAATGAATTGTTCTGGAGCTTTCAATCATTATCCATGACCTTCAAAAGCAGCAGAGTAGGCTTTTGAAAGACATTGTTTACACTCTTCTGCAACCCCTACTGGCCTTGAAGTGGCAGTACAACTCAAAGTCCATCAAAGGGGTCCATTTTGGAGATGTTTACACATTATCTTGTGGAGAAGCCATATTGTTGATCGGGATGGATCAATAATGTCACTGTTGAGGCAAGATACAAAATTTCTTTATTGTCAAAGCAAACCTGGGTGCTAATTAGCTAACTCACTAATGTAGTCAACATCCTGGGCCAGTTAGTTATACTCTGGTTAGGTTAACACAATATCTAATCAAAACTTATTTCCAGTGTCAGTGTAAATGATTCTCCAGTGATATCCTGTGTTGCTGTGGAGATGGAAGAATTAGTACAGTCTGGTCACTGTCCATATATAACATGTTTTGTTCCCATGCAGTGCTTGCAGTTGTGAAATGAGTGGCTGGCCATTAGTGCATCTGGTTTAACAATTATTCAGCATCTGGCTTAACAAACCTGGTAAAAAATAACTGGCAGGCAGCAGAAGGAAGGCTTGTTTTGCCCTCCAGGTGGACGTTTTTATAATGATGTGACATCATGTGGACACTATGAATAGTCTTAGGTGGTGGATTGGCTTCATTGCCAAATTGTCCACACCTGGGAAGGTGTTGATAAAGGCATGCATTGGGGGTGGCTTGTGATTTTCTCCACACTTTGCTGCTGGAGCTCATCATGCTCTCCTTGTTGTGCTTTTTTTAAAGCTCTAGTTTAACTTGGGATATTAACTGAAATACAATGCCTGTTTTTGCAAACTCTGGTGTTGGTCTTCATTTTATTCTGAGGCCCATGAACCAGGCTGTAACAACAACTCATCCATGCTGATGACATAGAGGATATGTTTGCAATGATGCTACAGTTGAAATGCCCTTGTAGATTGCCCTACATCCATGCCTGACAAATGTTGGGGCATTTTGTTTGGAGTAAATTAAAGAAAAATTGTTGTCAGAAATGAATGGTGATATCTACATAAAATCAATTCACATTTCTACATCAGAAAATGTTTTTTTCCATGTTTGTCATGCATGGTGTGGTTTTGTTTAGCCATGCATATCTGCCTCACAGTCCAGCTATACTGTATGTTTTTCTTACATAAAGCTTACTTGAACCTTCAGAGGGTTTAACAGCACAACTGGATCCTTTTATTCAACTTTCAGTGACCTGCAAAGCAGCACTGTGGTGAAGGTTTATCAGAAAGAAGTCTTCTGTGATATTATAATATGCCCCCTTCATCCTTCGAGCTCCCAGAATAATTTTGTTTTATCTTAAAAGGCTGGAAGATGTTACAGAACTTCCAGACAGAAAACAAGTCCTTGAGAGGCTGTCCACGTGCTCAGATCTGACTGACAGTGAATCATTCATGGAGCGCAGGAAACATGATGAGAGCCTGATTAAGGACAGGGAGAGATGGGCTCCGATGTTAAATCAGCCCAGACTGAGGGCTGATTAGACGAAAACCTTTTACACGAAAAACTGGAGAAGCTTAAAAATCTTTTCAGGCTGGTGAATTGGGATCTTTTTATATGGTTAAAGTCATATGCACACACACACACACATATATATATATATATATATATATACTTAGCACAAAAGAACTTGTTATAAGAACTTGCCCATGAAGAACTTCTCTGCCAACAGCTTATTCTGCTATTGACTCTTGTTTGGTGGTGTATATTGCATTGGATAATTGAAGTCTGAAGAAACAAGACATAAAGGCAATTCAACAATTTATTCATTTAACAAACAGGGACCTCAGTAACATGTAGAAGAACCATACACAGCCACAACAGTCTGGCACCTCCTCCTCATGCTGGTCACCAGCTTGGTCACACACTGCTGTGGGATGGCATCACATTCTTCAACCAGCATTTGTCACAAGTCATCCAATGTGGTTTTGTTGGTCACTCTGGCACGAACAGCACGCCCAAGCTGATCCCGCAAGTGTTCAATGGGGTTGAGGTCAGGACTGCAGGCAGGCCATTCCATCCTCTCCACTCCCAAATTCTGGAGGTAAGCTGTATGCCATTGAAGATTTGGTAATTTCTTCATGGGCGCAACCCACATACTCAACTCTGCTGCTCAACCCACAAATACATTTTCCTTACAAATGTGGCACAATTTTAAAGGGAAATAAACAGGCTTTCCAACATTATGAGATTTATTGCCAAGAAGCATTGTTACAACAAAGAAATAATCAACCAAACACAAATTTCCTTACTTTTTGTGCTATATGTGTGTGTGTGTGTATATATATATACATACATACATACACATATACAGCTCCAGAAAAAATTAAGAGACCACTGCAAAATTATCAGTTTTTCTGATTTTGCTATTCATAGGTATATGTTTGAGTAAAATGAACATTTTTGTTTTATTCTATAAACTACTGACAACATAACTCCCAAATTCCAAATACAAATATTTTCATTTAGAGCTTTTATTTGCAGAAAATGAAAAATGGTCAAAATACAATCCTCAGAGTTGGGGAACATTGTCAGAGCAGAAGGCGGCAAGTTTTCTTCCAGGATAACCTTGTACGTGGCTTGATTCATGCGAAGAGCCAGGCTGAAGTTTGCAAAAGACCATAAGGA
>VUQI01054420.1:0-14939 GCA_015106735.1 Paratilapia polleni | reverse complement strand
ACACCACTGCATCTGACTCTTTGAATTGCGCTTGGTGATGTAAGGCTTGGATGCAGCTGCTCGGCCATGGAAACCCATTCCATGAAGCTCTTTACGCACTGTTCTTGAGCTAATCTGAAGGCCACATGAAGTTTGGAGATCTGTAGCTATTGTAGCTCTGCAGAAAGTTGGCGACCTCTGCACACTATGCGCCTCAGCATCCACTGACCCCGCTCTGTGATTTTACGTGGCCTACCACTTCATGGCTGAGTTGCTGTCGTTCCCAATCGCTTCCACTTTGTTATAATACCACTAACAGTTGACTGTGGAATATTTAGTAGCGAGGAAATTTCACGACTGGACTTATTGCACAGGTGGCATCCTAATATGGTACCACGCTTGAATTCTCTGAGCTCCTGAGAGCGACCCATTCTTTCACAATTGTTTATAGAAGCAGTCTGCATGCCTAGGTGCTTGATTTTATACACCTGTGGCCACAGAAGTGATTGGAACACCTGAATTCAATGATTTGGATGGGTGAGTGAATACTTTTGGCAATATAGTGTAGATACTGACCACTGCAGACCAGGAACACCCCACAAAAGCTTCACAATGATGATTTTGTTTCTTATATTTCCCAACTGAATTTGTGAGGTATAAGAAACAAAATTATCTTGTGAGATGTTAAGTGGTGCAAGTACAACCATGAGTCATGCCTTGATGAAGACTTGGAGTCGATTTGTTTTAAATATGCTTTAGGACTAAATCAACAGATTAATGCATTTAAAGACAGAGTGCCTCTTCTTTTTACATCTGTACTTGCACCACTTGCTTCGCTGTTAAATTATTATTATTATTTGTTAATCTCTGTATGAACTGAATTTTGCAACACTGAGGCTGAAAGCTTTTTGTCCTAACAGAAATACATGATAAGATCCACTAATATTAAAAAAAAAAAAAAAAATTGATTCCTGTGCTCTCTTGACATGTTTACCCCCTTTCTTTTGCCTGTCTGCCTATCTGTCTGTCGGTCTGTCTGTCTATTTATCTATCTATTTTACAACAAGGTAAAGGTAACAATGCTTCTTTGTTTGTTCTATGGAAAACAATGCAACAAGTTCCTTAGCCTCCAGGCTGTAACCAGTCAACAACAGATACAGTCACATGAAAGACAGACACTGTACCATATACTGAGAGCTCAGGAAGTGCATCCTGCTCACCAGCAGTCTGCCCATCTCAGGCTGGCATCTTCTTTTGAGAATGAGCTGGCACAACAGCAGGGCTTCTCCGTGGGCTTGTCTTTGTGTTTGTGCTACAATTACATGCTCTCTCTCATCCACCTTGCCCTGTGACCTGTGAGTGAGGGTCAAGATGCTAAATGCCCCTTCCAGCATACACAATGGACCTCCATTCACAAGCCAGCGGTGGATAGAGAGAAGGAGGAGAAGAAGAAAAGGAGCGTTCTCTCAGACTCAGACCCCCCTATCTCTCCATCATTTCCCCTCATCTGTCACAGCAGAGCAGGCTGCACAGACTCTGCCCACATCCTCCTACAGCTCCTAGACCCCCTGTCTGCCGCCCTTCTCTAAAACAAACCCTCTCAGCCCACATCCCTGGTCTACAAGACCAGGTTGTTCACTGTGAGTTGACAAATGCCAGAGAATGCTGGGAATGATCTGCAGCACAGAGCACCCCAAACAAACTCCTCCATGCAATCTTGCAACATAAAAACACAGAGTCCATGTTTTCCTGAATACCAGTTGATTCCAAAGCATCACCTGCTGTCCTGTGTGAATTCAGCCTGATGCTACTATCACAGTCAGAATAGGGGCTGGTGGAGAGGTCTGGGAGTAGACTGTGGACCCTCAGGGCTGGGGTGGGGGGGTGGTGAGAGGAGGGTAGTGGAGGATGGCAGTAGAGGGTGGTGGTGGGTATGCAGGGGTGGTGTTGATGGGTGGGCGGGGAGGCAGTGAGGATTTAAATGGAGATTGACGCCCCAGGGGTAACCTGGCAACAGGCAGGAGCTGCTGTCAGATTAGGATCTGAAAGAGAGAGATAACCACTTTACTGCCCCCTGGACTGAGGAGAGCTGGAGGGCTGCAGTGTGTGTGTTTAACCCACAGTGTTAAACACACACACAGAGAAGGCAGCTGCAGAGCTGTTTCTAAAGACCTGGTTAAAATGCCACACAGTAAGGGAAATCCATCCCTAATTGACTGCATCACTTCAATGTCCAAGACATAATGTAAGAAGAGGACAATATAGACATGTAGAAATATCAAATATACAACCAGCAACAAAACACAAACTTTTTTTGTATTAGGATGTGTGTTAAGTGTGTTTCTGATGCTTGGTTGAAAAATGTAAGAACAATAAAATAAAGCCTGTCTAGAATTTTAATATGAGAGACAGCAGACCACCAGCAGCTTGTATTTACATCACAATAGTCTGCCAGCATTATTTCTAACATCCTAACAGGAGCAAAGACAAATATCAGCCTCTTTACGTAGTGTGACAGGGCAAAGGTTATGCATGAATGGACCTGGTGGATACAAAATAGCTTTTGAATAGCCTCTGAGCAAAGTGATATTCACATGTATTATTGATTTAAAAAAAATTTGGTAGGTCTTGAATTTCTTGCTTTTAGACAGTCTGAAGGCGACCAAGAGGTCTGCCAATTCACCACTTTGGTCCAGACTAAACCTACAAATACTGGACACATTTTATGCAGAGATTCATGTGTCCAGAAGATAAATCTTTGTGATTTTGGTGATCGCTGACTTGTCCTCTCATGCTACCAATAAGCTGTGATTTTTGTGACTCTATCCCCCAACTTTTTCTGCAGTGCCGCAATGGTGTTTCAGTTTGTCCATTACTTTTGTAGC
Source organism: Paratilapia polleni (assembly GCA_015106735.1). Taxonomy (NCBI): domain Eukaryota; kingdom Metazoa; phylum Chordata; class Actinopteri; order Cichliformes; family Cichlidae; genus Paratilapia; species Paratilapia polleni. The sequence goes on along the minus strand of VUQI01054420.1, from coordinate 12,075 downwards.
CAAATACCCAAAAAACTAATAATATTCCAATCACCATCAACAGGACACAGTATTTAGTGCTAAAGAGCATTACCGCACACTAAAAATGTCTTCTCAGCACCAGTATATTGCCTTGCCTACTTTACCATTTAGTTTAGAGCATCACTGTGCCTGAATTACAGTCTCACAGAGCCACTAGCGTGGTTGTATTTAACAATAAGTGCTTCTAAATAGATGGTAATCTTTGGGGAAACTTTTTAACTAAAAAGAAAAGATAAGATGGATTTATAGGAAGACTGATTCACCAAATAGACAGATACATTAATGCAGGGTGACAAACTGATCAGACAGAGGATTGATGAATGCAACAAGCCGGCTCAAAACAAACTTGTATTGATGTCCAATACACTGATAAGCTCCTCAAGTCAATCAATCCAGTTCGTGTCACTGTTTTTCTTTTTAAAACCGATAATTGATAAACTGTCTTCCTGATCCGCAGGACAAACAGCTGCAATATAATTGTAAATAATCACTGGAGAATCAATGAGGAAAAGCTGAACATGCAGGGTGCAAGACAGACTCACATAAACACCATACAGAGCCCATAAAATACACAGATGCACACACTCCAAAACTGAGGACAGTTTCAAAGACGCACACAAGCCCAATTGGGGCCTTCTGGCTGACGGATTGAGAGGGATTTGTTGGACGGCACGCGACTGTGTCATAGCAGCGCCTCCACCTCCTGTCAGCTGTGTTTGTGCAGGGACAGGGTGGAGAGAGGAAAGGGGAGGGGAGGAGGAGGATCTGTACAGGAGGACAGTCTCTACATAAAAGGGCTAGAAAAAAAGAGCATGTAAATCTTCTCGACAAGGAAGAAGGCTGTAGAGAGAGAAAAGAGGGGGGCACAGACGAAAGCTGAAACAATCACTTTTTCTTTTGGGCAGGTGTTTTTGTGTATGCATGTAAAACACAGGGAGAGAGAGAGAGAGAGAGAGAGAGAGAGAAGGCAGGCTGTGTGTGCAGGGTGAATGACACAGACAGACTTAATAGCATTAACCAAATAAGCTGAGTTCAGATGTGCTTTCTCCTTTGGTTTAACTTTTGGATGATTTGCATTTACCCTTCAGCAACTGTAAACTTTGAATGTGTGTGTGAACTAGAAAAAAAAGAAACAGAGATCTTTATTTGGACTTCATTTAATTCAGGAAAGTTTTGTTCAACAGTTTATGTTTTATGTTTTGTTTGAAAGAACTGCGTCACATGATCCATGTTTTGTCCTGCAACATCTTTACTTAGATAAGGCTGCAATAAATGTCATTTTCATTTAAATGTCACATGAGCCCACACATGGAAAACAGAGAGCTTTATTAGAAGCAACAACTAAATCAAATCAGCAGAGGATGATCAGTAGAGTGAGTGTTTTATTGGGCATCTATAAAAGCTAATTTATGTTTCGACTATAAACCTAATCCACCATCAGAGCCACGAGTGTGGTCTAAGAATCTTCAAAGCACTGACGGTTTCATTTAAATGTGTTTTTGTGGACTGTTGCTGTCAAGCATTAACCTATAAAGGTATTAATGTGTTGAAACCTGCTTTATAAAACAACTCCATCAAAAAAACAATCAAAATTAAAACTTCTCTACAGTAAGTCAAGTCTTGCTGATATTTGCTGAGCACAGTAAACATCTCTTAATTAGATGATAGACTCTTTAAAGACTGACATAATTAGATATTTATTCATGTTTTGTAGTTTATTGTTAGGTATGAGTGCCTTAATTAGAAAAATACAAAAACTCTCAGTCATATGTTGATTGTATCTGTAAATAATGAACTCTTTCTATGGTGTTATTACACTCACTCGTCACTTTGTTAGGTACACTTTTTTATTAACGCAAATATCTAATCAGCCATTGCATGGCAGCAATTTTATGCATTTAGGCGTGTAGACATGGTCAAGACGACCTGCTGAACTTCAAACTGAGCATCAGAATGGGGAAGAAAGGTGATTTAAGTGACTTTGAACATGGCATGGTTGTTAGTGCCAGAGTGGCTGGTCTGAGTATTTCAGAAACTGCTGATCTGCTGGGATTTTCTCACATAACCATCTCTAGAGTTTACAGAGAATGGCCTGAAAAAGAAAAAATATTGAGTGAGCAGCAGCTCTCTGGGTGAAAATGCCTTGTTGACGTCAAAGGTCAGAGGAGAATGGCCAGACTCGAATGCTTCGAGCTGACAGGAAGGCTACAGTGACTCAAATAACTACTCGTTACAACTAAGGTATGCAGATGAGCATCTCTGAATCCACAACACATCAAACCTTAAAGCAGATGGGCTACAGCAGCAGAAGACCACACTGGGTGCCACTTCTGTCAGCTAAGAACAGGAAACTGAAGCTGCAGTTTGCTTGGGCTCATGAAAACTGGACAATAGAAGACTGGAAAAACCTCTCATGAGTCTCGATTTCTGCTGCAACAGTCGGACGGTGGGTCAGAATTTGGAGTAAGCAACATGAAATCATGGATCCATCTTGCCTTGTATCAGCAGTTCAGGCTGGTGGTGTAATGGTGTGGGGGCATATTTTCTTGAACATGACAATGAGTTCACTGTACTCAAATGGCCTCCACAGTCACCAGATCTCAATCCAGTAGAGCACTTTTGGGATGTGGTAGAACAGGAGATTCACATCACGGATGTGCAGCCGACAAATCTGCAGCAACTGTGTGATGCTATCATGTCAATATGGACCAAAATCTCTGAGGAATGTTTCCAGCACCTTGTTGAATCTGTGCCACAAATAATTAAGGCAGCTCTGAAGGCAAAAGGGGGTCCAACCTGGTACTAGCAAGGTGTAACTAATAAAGTGGTCGGTAAGTGTATACGATCATTTTTACAGCATACTGTAACCTTACTGCAAAAGTGACATTTGTGTACAGATAATAGCCACCCTATAGCTGATGTTCCTTGTAGGTTCAGTTAACATGACCAGACGTGAATTAAAATGATCTGTAAAGAGCACCTCTTTATATATTCAACAGTTTGAATTTAAGTAATAGTGGAAAAAAATCCCAGTACAAAACACCTGCAACTGAAAAAAAAATCCTTAAATTTGACTAGAGTAGCCTTCAAGAAGTTGTTTTTATCAGTTATTTGTATTCAATAAATGTTAACATAAACAGTGAAGATAAGTTAAAAAGCTCACCTTATTAAACAATTGCTGTATGAAATAAATGTTTTGAAAAATATTAAAGACTGAATAAATCACATAAATTAACTAAATTAAAAAACAGCTGCTAAGAAAAACGAAAGAAAGAAAGAAAAAAGAAAGAAAATAGGTAGCAATCAGCTATTTGACAATCAATAGTCAACAAAGCGGGCATGGAGGGAGAGAGCAGTAAAGATGAGGGGATAAAAGGAAAAGGGAGCCATCTCTGGTTCTCATTTCCAGTCTGTGGACATTACTGCTTCATTAGCAGGCAGCATGTGCTAAATATTATTCTGACTCTGATGGCTATCACACTCGTATGTAATGAGATACAGGCCCTCTGAACACTCATATCTTAGACATTTCTCTTCCTCTCCAACACCTCCTGACCCTCTTTTTACCTCTGAGCAAGTGTGCATGTTAATAAGTGCGTGAGAGTGCATGCATAAACACCAGTACACATGTAAGGGTTTTACTGCAAACACCAGAGAAGCAGAAGTGGAGGGAGAAGGAAAAAGGAGAGAATGATACAGATTCCTAAACTCTAATCCATATCACAGTCTACTATGTCTCCCTCCTTCCCTGTGATACGCAGATCTCATTTCAGTTTCAGGAGTTTAGGACCTCACTCTTCACTCTCATATCTTCCTCTGGCCGATTTAGAGAATTATTCAAATGAAGGAGAAACTTTGTCCGATAAAGACCCTCAGATGTTCTTTTAAGGACCTTTGAAGGTTGCAGATGGAAAGGGGATTCCTCTAGAGTCGTTCCCTCATTAAGAATGATAATTGAGATCTGGATGTGTTTGATATACTGTACACCATTAAACTAAAGGTCTGAGCTGGTTGTTGAGGGAGAGAATGGTCGAGTTCAGGGCAAAGGAAATTTTCCACTGCGGAAAACCTCGTGCATTTTAAAGGATTTACAGGATTTCAGTGCAGTTCAACCCGGCCCACTGTTTACTGCTATAATGCACAGGAAAATGATAGGTTTGTAATAACTAATGCTGCTGCCATTATGGACAGAGCGGTTATTATTCGATTAAGAAAGAGTGCCAATGGCACAAAATACAAATATGTAAAAAATCCTGCATTTCAGAGGTAGGAGTAACAAGTAACTGGTAACAAGACAGACATGTTAATAAAGTATTCAGTGTTATTAAAAAATATCATATCATCATTATGTCCCTGTAAGTGTTGCTATTACTTTATTATTTAAATAAATCTTATTATCAATTCATTAACATGCAAAAAGAAATATTAAAACTGTAGTTAATACTGTAGGTAGTAAAGCTAGGGCAAGCTTTAGTTTACGTGGCTAAATCTCTGCATCTGTGCATTTATAATTTGATATTTTATAAATCTGTAGTACTATAAAATTTTGCTAAGCTACAGTGATTGAGTAAATTTACTTTCCACCACTGCTGGTTTAATTTTAAAGAGACCTAAATAAATTTTAAAAGAATCCATTCCTTCCTTTAGTTTGTTTATGTGCTTTAGCTCAGCTGAGTAAAGGAAATGTGTTACATTATCAGGCCAGACAAGAATTGTGTAAACACAGTTTTTGGAAAAAGAAATAAATGGATTCTACAAAAATGACTATTTTGAGAACAGGTTCAAACTGATAATTAACGGCTAGAAGCTCTCTAACAATAAAATCAAAGATTTTCAGAGAATAATTTACAGAATGAGAGTGTCAGTGTTTTATTTGTATCCACGAGACCTTCTAAAAAAAAACGTTTTTCCCCAGTACCAGCTTTTTCATTCTGTTTTATTTGCTTTTCAGTGGAAGAAAAGAAAAAAAAACTGTTGTGAACAAAATGTTCACCTTTATCTCCCTGTGTTTTTCATAAGACACACACACACACACACACACACACACACAGATCACTGGGTTAAAAAAAAAATCTTAATCACAACCTCCCCCCAGAGGAACACAGTCCAGCACAAGACAGTCTTGAAGACAAAAAGGGCAAGTGCTAAAGTCAACTTTCAACACTGAAGAAGGAGATACGCAGAAGCATATAACATGTAACAAATTAGTTTGACATAAACATAGATTAGAGATTAGAAACAAAGGTAAGATTTTCACTCCTAAACTTTTGTTCTGTTTAAATATTAAGTAAGAGCCTTTTTTCAACATGGAAAATGGAATTTAAAGATGTTACAATGGCAAAAGTTTTAATATATTTATTATGCATCACCTCAGGAAAATCAGGACATAGTTTTACTGAGAGAAATAATATTACATAAAATAAAATATTACATTAATTACTTTAAATGTAACAGTAACAGGACGCACAGGATAACAGAACAAAATCAAAACAATACTTTATATAAGAAAATTCTTGTTCACATAACATAAGATTAAAAACTTGGTGCTTCTGCTAATGGAGGGAGCAGGTGGGGGTGGGTTGACGGTCAGGTATAATGTTAAGTATTATTAGTGCGTTAGTGCTGAACTCTGGTATCAGTGTGTTATCAGGCTATTTATGTTCCATTTCAGTAACACATTATGACCTCTGATTCAGAGCTGGGCAGAGAGATAAAGGCCAATCAGAGAGGAAAAAGGTGATAAGAAAGCGGAGCTGGCCCTGCAGGTGATGAGTTCAAGCCTCAGAGCCACGCAAACTGCATGCAAACACACACACACACAATAAAAGCACTAAGCATAAGCATGTATAAGGACACTGGTTAAGAGTGTGTCTTAATGTTAATGCCTCTTAATGTATCTTAGTCACTGGATCTCTCTTCTGTCTTTGAAACAAATCTATAAAAGCTATAAATGTTGGCCTTGTGAAAACTGATCTATTAAAGTAAAATATAGTTTTATGCTCAATGCCACACATGCTAAAAGTGTCCTTTGCAATAAAGACAAAATTATGAATTGTTTGAGTCATAGCTGTTAACTTGGAATCCCCAACAGTTTTACTGTTATTCTGTTGTAGTTAGTTTCTTATTCATGTCTTGAACATGAACCACAAACCCCTCCTTGTTAAACATGTCATCTGAGATTTATCAAAAAGTATTTTGATCTTACGTTCTCATTAAAGGTCGCAACAGATGTGCAATCAGAATTCCCTTGTGAACTGTATCTTTACGACGGATGACTATGACTTTGCTACTTAGGTCCTTACATTTTTGTATGCCTTGTGCTATGCAGGTCCACTTGACAACTAAGGCCTCAGTCACACAGGCCTAGAGACCAGTTGTCAACACCTTGGCAACCTCTGGTCACTAGGGTTAAATATGCATTCTCCAACCAGTTGGTGAGTGGTTGCTGGAGGCTGCTGGCTGTTGCTAGGTGAAATCGGTTGCAAAGAGGGTGCTGCACCAAAAATCTCCTTGTGATGCTTTGGTTGTTTTGCTGCAAACACTAGCTAGCTAACCACCAAATGGTAGGGAAACTTGAAAAGGTGTGACAGCAGAGACTGTTCACCGTCAAAGTAAAAGTTGTGGCTTGCCTGAAACTAACACATTTCAAAAGGCGCAACTTTTCCAGTGAAGATGAATCGTCTCCACCTCCAGTCTGCATCACGCTCTTCACAGTTTCAGTACTGCTTATCAAGTAGCTGGCAAGTGTTTGCAGACAAGTTGGTGTCTTCCATGAAAACTACCGGGGCAACCATTGCAATCTGCAAGTGACCAAAGCAATCGCAAGGGGGTATTTGGTGCAGCACCATATACCAATTTCACGCTAGCGAATGCAACCTCCAGCAACCATTCGCCAGCTGGCTGAGGAATATATATTTTTCCCTAGCGACCGGTGGTTGCCAGGCGGTGACCAACTGGTATCTAGGCCTGTGTGACTGGGGCCTAAGCTAGTTTTATTTGGAAAGCTTTGAGACTATATAGTCAGAGTATTTCAAATGCTGCTCCCCTAGTCCACTGCATTAAAACCCTGGGTAGGGTAGCATTCAACAGAACAAAGAAATGTCAAGCACAATTAAACATAATCAAACCATGTTGCTGTTTGGTCGGTCACTTATTTTGTGTGATGTTTACAATAAATTACACATGTAGCTCAAAGAGAGACATGACAAAGTTTAGTTAAGGCTTTTTTTCAACAAAGACTTGACTTTCTTTTCAAGTGTCTGAAGTGAAAGGGTTGAAGGTTGACAAACAGGGCGGAGGAGACCATTTGCTAGACCTTCAAAAATCTCCTCTGAGGAAAATTAAAGCTGGGCCAGAAGGAGATCACAGGCTGCAATTACAACAGCGTGCTGCAGTGATGGAGGTGATAACGTGCACTCCGATGCAAACAGAAAGCTGGCACTTTGAACCACAGCTCACCCCATCCTCCCTTCACCTGGAGCCCAAAGCAGCTGAGCAGAAGAAGAAGATTTATTCAAAGGCAGTCTCCCCCAGGTCACACAAAGGTCATGTACAGGAAGGAGTTGGCAAGTGCACAATGCAATCAAAACTTTTCATCTAATAGTAGGCCTGCTTCATTTTTTTTTGTCTTTTCCATTTGAGCGGATTTTTCCATATTTTTTGTGGCTGAGACTTCTTGGCAGAGGACTTTCATGTAGCCATGCACTGCACAGTAAACCACCCTGTTAGAAGAAAACTTTGCAGAATGAGTACTACATCTGGGTGGCTTTACAATAAAGTCAAAGAAGGCGGATTTAAACAATTTAAAAACACTTCTTTGGAAAATATACAGTTATTACCGGAGTCCCAAATATGTGTGTAAAAAAAATAAAAAACTAATGAAACCTGAAGAAGGGAGGCAGACAGTCTGCTCTGCTGCCATGTTAACACTGTGCAGGGTTCTTTTGTTCTCTGTGTTGCAAAATGTCCAACACTAAATTTTTTTAATGTTTGTTACATATTTTATATCCTTCTTTTTATATGGAAGTTGCTGGATATCATGCCTGTTTCTTTACTGTTGATTTTGCACATTTTCTCACTCACTGCACATCTTACCAATACCAGTGTCACTGAGCAGAATAGAGTAAGACTGACAACAGGAAGATGTATCACATACACATCCATGATGCAAAGCAAACAGGTATGCACGCACCATTGCTCCATAAGTGGTCAAAAATGCCACAGAATGCTATAAATACTACACATTACCCCATTCATCACAACACAATGCATATGCAGCATGCGTGCATGTGCATGTACACACAAACACACATCCATGTACACACAGTCACAATTTCACCTCCCTCTCACCCCTCTTCCCTGGGTGGGAGTCCATTTCCGTTTCTTGATACATAAATAAATAAAGGCGTATATAGTGCCCCAGGACTGGAATGGAAAAGACAGTGTTAAAGCGAAAGAAGGAAAGCAAAGAATAGTGGTGGACAGACAGTGGAGAAATTAGGAGGAGGGTGAGGAGGTAGGGGGAAGTTTTAATTGTTTCCCAGCTCAGGGAAGTTCAGTCCCGATCCGACCAGGCCGTCTCTCCCCATGGACCCCGCCTCCCCTTTTCTCCCAGACAGGAGAGGGAGGCCTCAATCAAACACATGAGCCACGGAACATGACCTGGCAAGTTCAGCAGGAAAAGAGGGGAGGAGGAGAGAGTTGGTGTGAATTGATTGAATTACACTTGGCCAAAAACACCATGTGTGGGGCTGAAAGTGGAGAGACTGACAGGCTGTGGGTAACAACAGCGGTATACACTGATTAAGAGTGTTGGTATGACTGCACCATTATTGCACCAGTATCAGAACCATTCTGCATATCTATATGAATCCTGTGTACTGGATGGAGTGGCTCAGAAACAGAGAATTAAAGGGCACAAATGAGGTTAATTGAGTTTGTTTTGTTCAGTGCCAATCTCATGTCGAGTGAGAAAAATAAAGTTATGCCTGTTGGCAACAAAATGAGAGGGACAGAAGAAGGGAGCGAGATCTGCATTTGTTTTCTAGGGATCGCATATTCCTTCCCTTTCTCCCATCTCATCCCTCACTTTCCCATAGAGAAGAATAATAGCTCAGAGCACCAAAAATAATTAAGCTTCCAAATTTATTCATCTAATTTAAAATGGCCGTCTGCACTGGAGTAGAAAGGGGTTTTCCTGCACTAATTCTAGCTGTAAGTGTTTACTGTCGTATCTCTCACAGTCATATCAGTGCAGGCAACAGAAACAAACTCCACCTGCCAATCATAAACAACCCGTAAGCTACAATAATTACACATTGAAGACTGAGAAAAAAGTGGAGTCTGTGTCACACAAAGACCACACCAAAGAGTGCAAAAATATTGTAGATCTAAAACAAAAATTTAGAAGAACATCAGTATAGTAGCCTTTGTTTTGAATATATATATTCATTTTTTCCACAGTGTCAGCACTGATCCACTTTAGCAGGTTGTCAGTTGTTGATATTAAATGATAATGCTGTTGCCAAGATTTGATTGGTGAGGTATATGTGTGGGTGGGAACTAAAAATAGTTCCAGCAGATAAAAAACAAAGCAGGAACTTCTACTCTCCGAACTTCCTGCATCAAAGGGTGTGATTGCAAAATAGTCCAGAACCCAAAGGGGCCCCATATTGTAATGTTTATAGAGTAAGAAAAAAATTAATTCTGGCAATTTTCGTTATGTTTTTCAAATAAGGGGTCAAGCCAAAAGAAACAGTCCTGTTTATAGATTTAGATTTTTTTTTTTTTTTTATGGGTATTCAAGTGTAGTAAAACTTGTGACATCACAAGAAGCCACTCTACAACATGCACCATTTTGATTTCACACATCAAAAGAGCAGGACCAAGTGTCTAGCAGCAGCCACCTGATAGCACCACACACAGCTGGAATATACAATTTCTGATCTGATAACCACACTCCTAATGTCTGTTGTAGTCATAACTTGGAAACAGGTGCCACTGAAGGAGGATGCCCTGTTGCAGTCAATCTTAAATCCTTATCCTGCTGTTTTATGGGTAACACTCTCTTCTCTGTAAGAAAAACTAAGGACAATAATAGAGTCATGTGAAAAAGAAAGTACTCGCTCTTTCTAAGCTTTTCTGCATCAGGAAAAAAAATCATCTGGTCCTTACCAGGTTCTAAAATTATTTAAAGGCTGACTTCACATGAACAACGATACATGACATATTACACTGTGCCATTATTTATTTAACAGTGTGTGAAAAATTAAGTACACCCCATGATGCAATAACTTAATCATTTTCTGTATGACTTTATCAGTCTCTCACATCGTTGTGGAGGAATTTTGGCCCACTCTTCTTTACAACATTGCTTCAGTTCATTGAGTTTTGCAGGTATTTGTTTAAGCATAGCTCTCTTAAGGTCCCATCACAGCATTTCAATCAGGTTGAGGTCTGGACTTTGACTGGGCCATTGCAATCATTGCCTTGATTCTTCTCTTTTTTAGCCATTCTGTTGCAGTTGTGTTGGTGTGCTTGGGATCATTGTCCTGTTGCAGACAAATAGCCTTATATTTGACTCTAGAATACTGTTGTGTACAAAGGAGTTCATGGTCAACTCAATGACAATGAGTGCAAGGTGCCCAGGTTCTGTGGCTGCAAAACAAGCCCAAATCATCCCCAGTCCATCACTGTGCTTGACAGTTGGTATGAGGTGTTTGTGCTGTGTTTAGTTTGTGCCAAACGTGGCGCTTTGCATTATGGCCAAACATCTCCACTTTGGTCATGTCTGTCCAAAGGACATCGTTCCAGAAATCTTGTGGTTTATTCAGATATGATTTTGCAACTCTAAGCCATGCTGTCATATTCTTTTTGGAGAGAAGCTCCTGGCAACCCTCCAAACAAGTCATTCTTGTTCAGTCTTTTTCTAATTCTACCTTCATGAACTTTAACATTTAACATGCTAACTGAGGCCTGTAGAGTCTGAGATGTAGCTCTTGGGTTTTTTGCAGTTTCTCAGACCATTGCACGGTTTGACCTTGGGGTGAATTTGCTGGCAAATTCTACTCTACTCCTCGGAAGACTAGCAACCATTCTTGAATGATTTCCACTTGTGAATTATCTTTCCCCGATAAACTCCAAATTGATTGGAAATGGCATTATAACTCTTCTCAGATTGATGCGCAGCAACAATTGTTTCTCTAAGATAATTGCTTTCCTCCTTGGCAATGTGTTAACACACATCTGAATGCTCCAGACCAACAAACTGCCAAAACGTCTCCTTCTATGGAGGTGCTCACACTTGCTGATGATCAGTTAATAAAGTGTATTTGATTAGCAGCACCTGGCTGCTACTTACCCTCTTAATTCCTATGGACGCAGTAAGTGTGCTCTTAGTTTTTCACAGGACTGCTTCTCCATCTTTGTTTGTAGTTTTTGCAATAAATGAATGATGACACAGTTTAAAATATGTTGTTGTTCATCCGATGTTGTATTTTCTCATTTTAAGACCTGCTAAAGACCAAATGATTTTTTTATTATGTCCTGAAACATAAGACCTGAGAACTGAAAGAGGGTGCACTTTCTTTTTCACAACTGTATATGTTTATTAGCTCATATATATACAGCTCTGTAAAAAATTAAGAGACCACTGCAAAATTATCAGTTTCTCTGATTTTGCTATTTATAGGTATATGTTTGAGTAAAATGAACATTTTTGTTTTATTCTACTACTGACAACATAACTCCCAAATTCCAAATACAAATATTTTCATTTAGAGCATTTATTTGCAGAAAATGAAAAATGGTCAAAATACCAAAAAAGGTCCAGTGTTTTCAGAACTCAAATAATGCAAAAAAACCAAGTTCATATTCATTTTAAACAACACATTACTAATGTTTTAACTTAGGAAGTGTTCAGAAATCAATATTTGGTGAAATAACCCTGATTTGCAATCACAGCTTTCATGCGTCTTGGCATGCTCTCCACCAGTCTTTCACATTGCTGTTGGGTGACTTTATGCCATTCCTGGTGCAAGAATTCAAGCAGCTCAG
>VUQI01054419.1:0-16731 GCA_015106735.1 Paratilapia polleni | reverse complement strand
TAGTTAGGGCTGGGTCAGGTAACCCTGAACCATCCCTTAGTTATGCTGCAATAGGCCTAGGCTGCTGGGGGACTTCCCATGATGCACTGAGCACTTCCTCTTCCTCACTTCTTTTCACTCTCCATGTGTTTTATACACCATTTGCATTTAGTCATTAGCTATTATTAACTCTGTCTCTCTCCTATAGGTGTGCCTTTTTGTCCTGTCTCCCTCTGCTCTCTTCTGTTTCCCCTCATCCCCAACCGGTCGCGGCAGATGGCTGCCCCTCCCTGAGCCTGGTTCTGCCGGAGGTTTCTTCCTGTTAAAAGGGAGTTTTTCCTTCCCACTGTTGCCAAGTGCTTGCTCATAGGGGGTCGTCTGATTGTTGGGGTTTCCTCTGTCTAATATTGTAGGGTCTTTACCCTAAAATATAAAGCGCCTTGAGGCGACTGTTGTTGTGATTTGGCGCTGTACAAATAAAATTGAATTGAATTGAATTGAATAGACATAGGGAAGTGATGATAGTTCATTCACAAAAGGCAATATGCAAATGATGTTATCATTTTTTTAGACCAAGGGAGGAAATACTTCCAATTTAGCAAAGCACCTAAAAGACCAGCATCCAGATCTGTTCAAAGAATTAAAATTGAATAGGTTTCAAATCACAGTAACAACATCCAAAGTATTATCCTTCTTACATTATCCTGAAATGCACGTTACCATTTTGTTTGAGACAGCTGGCATTGCAGTTGTGAAGTCAACTTTGTTCCATAGGATAAAATGTTTGCAATGGCTAACATTAAATGCTTATGCTAACCTAATGTAACATGTAAATGTAATATTAGTAGGCTGCTCGGCAATCATCCTAACATTTCAGTCTGTGTCTTGGTCAACAATATATAATGTTAACCTTGTCAATAAATGATCTGCCACCATGTCAGTGTTTTAAAACGTAAAACGACTTTAAAAAAGGAGTTTATGTTTAAGTACGTGGGATGATAACTTCATTTTAGTATTAAATTGGGTAGCGAGAATCGTGTAATTCTACTGGTACTGGTACCGACTACTAAATTTATGGTATCATGACATCCCTCTGGCACTCTGCAACCTTGCTTTTATATGGGAATATAACCAGAATACACCCAGTTGGTAACCAGTTGATGCAAAGAGATGCGTCACAGACAAGTCAGCGCAGACTCACTCAAATTGATTGCAACGTGATGGCAACCTGTCTGCATTTATAAATTTGATGGCAATTATTTGCAGACATTCACCAATCTGTCTGAGAGTGATTGCAGTCAGTCCAAGTTGGACCACAATTGTTTGGAGACAGGTTGCCTCCCACCAGGCAACCTGTGCAATCACCTTGAAAGTGGTCATCCCGAGGTTGACAATGTTGCACACTCAACATCTGGACAACCAGTTGGTTGCCGCAACTACTTGCAGTCGCTCACTGACAGCAGAAAAATTCAATGGAATCACTCAGCAAACACTGATTTATTTCCTAGTCGCAAGGAAGTTGCCATCCTATTTTTACTCTAGTGTGACTGAGCCATAAGACAGATAAAAGCATGTCTTAACTCAGTTGTACTTAACATAACTTGGCTACCACAGCTGTTATCAAAAAAAAGTATGTAATCGCTGCTCATGGATGTCTCACACCTCTGTTAAACCTGTTAGAATAATGAATCTTACAATAATTTTGTTCAGGTGTTACCAAAAGTAATTTGGTATTTTGCTGAAACAGTAGTAGACCCACTGATGTTCTGTTTGATGTCCACAGCAGGCTGTGTGTCAGATTCTTTCATTTGACTTAAATACCTGTAGCCTGTAACCTGTAGTAGTGATGAGCTATCAAAGAAGAGCTGCCCTGACCCAACCCAGTCCCCAGTACTCAGTGTCTGACCTTATATCAGAACATATTGATTCTTCTTCTGCTGCCTCTCCTTGGTCTTAATGGCTGTGTTGCTTCCAGAGATGAACACATGCATAAAACACTTGGCTTACACTGTATTATATTTAACAAGCTGCAAATTACTAGCATCATGTGTGTTCATTCGCCACCCTGTAATTTGCACAACCCTTGGTAGATTAAAATGAACTGCTTGCATCTGTGTTCATAAATGTGTGCATTGTTGGTAGATCACCAAAATCTTCCAGACCCACAGTAAATCTGCCCCTAAATTCTTTCTTACAGATTCAGTGGATCTGTTGTTGCAAATGCACATTTTGTTCAGTAGCTCCAGAATGTACTGCATCTACACTGCATTCACTGTCTACCATACCAAAGAAAAACAAGCAGCTTTATGTTTTTTGGGTTGAACGTCAACTTGAACCAGTTCTCAGCTAACCCTGTACAGGAGGTCTAGACCGGCTCTCTGTTTAAAGGGTCCAGGTCTCTTGTGCCAAAGGGTATTACCCTAGTAGGAATCACCAGAAACGTGTTTAAGCCAGTGGTGGGGGGAGACACGCCTAGCTCTAACTGCCTATGTCTGAGTGCCTACCCTGTTTCTTCTAATAGTGCACCTCACTGAGTAGCCCTGATAGTCAGGTACAGTTACAGTGCTTCACAAATTTATTAGACCACCATCCAATGTAAGGTTTATGCCACAGCTGCCCTAAATTAACAGTACTGGTAATTACCAAAATCATTGTTTTTGTTTCTGTAATGGTTACCTGTATGCGCAAGCTCTTTAATCCAAATGATATTTGTAATGCTATAATCTAATTATTGTTGTTATCCATGAATTTTTTCAATTTACTCTTTTACAAAAATTCAATTCAATTTTATTTATATAGCCCTAATTCACATCAACTGTCACCTGGAGGCAGCTGTGGCTCGGGAGGTAGAGTAGGTTGTCTACTGATCGGAAGGTCAGTGGTTCGATCCCTAGTCTACATGACGAAGATACTGAACCCCACATTGCCCCCGATGCATTCCTCGGAGTGTGTGTGTGAATTTTAGCTAAGCACTTAGTATAGATAAAAGTGCTGTATGAATGTGTGTATGACTGGGTGGCATGTAGTATGAAGCGCTTTGAGTAGAAAAGCGCTATATAAGTACCAGTCCATTTACCATTTATTTAAGGCGTTTTATAATTTAGGCAACAGACCCTACAATATTAAACAGAAACCTCAACAATCCGACAACCCCCTATGAGCAAGCACTTGGTGACGGTGGGAAGGAAAAAATCCCTTCTAATCCCTTTAGCAGAACCAGGATCAGGGGTGGGCTCAGGGAGGGGCAGCCATCAGCGATGGCACATTATTATTTTTTGATTAAGATGCCAAATTATAGTTACTTGCATTCCTGAACAGAAAAATTAGCTTTAGTGGTTGAATGTTATGTTATGTCCACAATTTAGTCTAACTGCAAATTGAATATTTATTCAAGCATTTGGACAGAGGGAAAGCATACAGCTCAATCAAATTACAAAACAAATCATAAAAAACAGTTTGTATAAATCACTTCATAAATCACTAAAACTAATCCTAAGAGCTGAAGCGACCACTAATTTTGAAGAGAGAAGGGAAAGCTAGTCATCTGGCCAGTTTAGCGTTGTCTCCCTGGCCGAAATGGCAGTAGATCCAAAGAGGAAGTGGTGACTCTGTACAAAATTACAAAGTCCTCAGAATAGTATCCACTGTCCAACATGCCAGAGTGAGCAGAGAAGAAAAGTCCTATAAATCCAGTTTTCAGATTGCAGCTGTTTGGCATGGTTAATCCTCCTTTACTACTCATTTTAAAATCCAGCTGCGAAACCTTTTGTATAATCCTTTCTTCGAAATGATCTGTCCGCTCACGGCGAGGTCCGGAGGAATAACAGTCTGTTATTACCAAAACATCACTTGTTATACTCTTTTACAAACTACTTCCCCCCTCTCTCCAGTCCTGCTGAGATCACTCTTGCATGCAGATGACTCTTGTTGTGCCATACTTACCTCCTGTTTTTAACTGCTTGTCTGTACATGGTGACCCTGCTGACTTCCTGTTCATAATTTCATTGCATTTCTCTCATTCAGTATCAGTACAATGTCATTACTTTTGCTCATTTTATTACATCTGATAATTCTAAATACTGCATTTAAAACAAAATTACCATTAGCACAATC
Source organism: Paratilapia polleni (assembly GCA_015106735.1). NCBI lineage: Eukaryota > Metazoa > Chordata > Actinopteri > Cichliformes > Cichlidae > Paratilapia > Paratilapia polleni. The sequence goes on along the minus strand of VUQI01054419.1, from coordinate 12,639 downwards.
ACTTTTGTATATATTTCTGAACTCTGTACTTTATCAGCTATACTAGGGCTAGATATTAACTCCCTTATTTACACAGTCCTTGGTGGATGAGGCCTTGGGGATCTCAACCTCTTTGACAGGCTGCGTAACTTATGCAATTAGGGGCTGCTTTCTGCAGTCATTCTGTTTTTATCCTATCTGTGTTTTATAAATATAGTCCAAAAAGTCTGAACATCCTGTTCTCTCTATTCAGCAGAATGACATCAGCACTGCCGAGCACTGTCCATCACTCTTTCTCTGATGTAGCTGCATACCTGATGGAGCAGAGGCGAGGCTCCATGTTGCTGCTGGTGCTACAGCTGCTGGAGAAGTTCAAACCCCAGTATATTCTTTGCCTGTATCAGTGCTTATCCACAGACTCACATGCTTACACTTGTGTTATTTTTGTGACATGTCTTATATCCCTCTGTATCATATACACTGTCTCCAGTCTGTTATGTTTAAAAGCTGTTGCTTTAGTGAAGATACACTATGATAATAATGAAGTATGAAGCCGCAAGTGCATTTACTAGGATGGAGCTTGAGCCAGCTAGGAGGGTGGCTCAGGTGAATCCAAACAGCCAAAGGCGTTTTTTATAAGGGAAACCAGATTTGAATGCCTAAAAATGATGTTTTTTAGTATAATCATTCTAAACTTTGATGCTAAAGTTTTCTAAATTTATAATCTATATAAAAACAATATAAAAGTATCTGAGCTGTGCCTTCAAATTAATATTATTACAGATAGGATAATCTGTATATTTTAAATAAAACCCTTAAAGGGCTTGACTTAACTGTATAAATGTGATACTAGTTGTATTTGTTTTACAAGAAGGTCTGCACATGTTCAGAACGCCTTAGCATGTGATATATGTGTTTATCTGTGTGCAGTCTAAATGCACTTTAACAGAGAATATGTTCCAGTTAGAGATGCAGAGAGAGCTCACGTCCCAAAATTTCACACCAGCACTTGACACGTCAGAAAGAAGCAGGGAAGATCACAATCATGCCTGTGTGAGGGTCGGAGGCTGCTGCAGGAATTCAGACTTTTTGGTTTAGCTGCACTACTTCAGTGAAGTTTTTGCCAGAATTTAAAAAATGAGCATTGCTGCAGCTGATTTGAGTTTGGCTGTATTGGGGTTGGGGTAGGGGTAGCATATTCAAACTCCCACTGCTCTGCACCTCACTGTGTGCCTCCTGTAAGCATTCATCTCAACAAAATGATCAGTGGTTGCATTGAAGAAATTGTGTTAACTGGAAAAGCCTGCATGACTTTTCAACTGCTGTGTTTGCAGAGACAGCTTATTCTGAAAAGTACCATACTAATGAGAGCTACATCCAAATTCATGAGCCACCTCCATTGACCCACACTGAATATGATCTTTACTCTTCTCTAAATTAGCAACACGTTCTTATCCCGGGGCGTCACATAATGCCGTTTTGTCAGATGCCACCGATGTCTCGCCATTATGCACAAAGTGTATTGGCGGCTTGACCCACCAGCTGCTGGGTGACCTGCACAGTCTGTGCTTGGAGGTTGGAGGGGTGGAGGAAGTGTTAGCCTCAGGTTTATCTGCCAGTAGACCTTGGTTCATTTGTACCTTTGCATGTAAGACTTCATTTAAGGTTTCATTTGTTTATCCACGCGCTGTTGAGTTTTGTTCCCTCTCGCTGGATAAATTTAGGCACTAAAGACTACTTGATTAGGGTTATGAAAAGAACATGATTTGGTCTGTTCTTTTCTTGTCCTTTGTCACATCAGCATCATATATTTTACAAATCGAACAACTCATTTCACTGATAGAAGTTCAAGCTACAGATCAACTTCAAACAGCTTCACATCTTTGAAGCCTGTCTGAGTTTCTGAACAGAAGGAGCTTGTAGTCTTACAGAGAAAGTGAGGTAGAGGGTGTCAGGAGTTGTCGAGGCCAAATAACAATCCACCTCTGCAGCACTAGATTTACAGTAATCAGTTAAATTATAAAATACCTCCACGCAAGTCTAAGCCCTGGTTAAGTAACTCTTCTTTCAACAAGAAGACTTACTGGGCTTCTTGTTGAAAAATGACAAGTTGGGAGCGACAGAGTAGTCTCACTAATGCCATAACCTGATGTGTCATGTATTCTGCAGCTTTGACAAAAGAGCATTATTTTACATCCCAGGAATGGGAACAGCCTGATATGAGACAGACAATCATTGTAACTGTAAGGAAGTTCAAGTAGAAAACCTTCACATGTATTACTGCAGACTCCTCAGGAGGACCACAAAGTGTTAAAAACCTGTGGCAATTTAATTTGGAGAAGTTTCATGATTCCTGGGTTGACAGGAAAGTGATATTTGAGAGCAGTTTTAAAGGTTTTAAAGCTATTTTTGGATATTGCTTAAACTTGACATCTCCTTTATAGAAAGTAAAGGATGTGATTTCTGAATTGTAATGCAATGAGAGACATTCAGGTGGATATGCAAATTAATTTGCAGCAGCTATCCTCCCTTTCCCATCTTTGTGAGCATGGAAACATACTAAAATAAACGCATTACCCACACTGAGCCATATCCAGTACAACCCTATAATTTCTCCTGTGCCTTCTTGCTGAATAGGCAGCTGAAACACATCTCTGTCTGAATATTTTTGTGCCTTTTTGTATAAAGCAGAATAAATGAACTGCATTTTTCCATGGTAGTTCTTGTTTTTCTAAGGCAGTCCTTCAGAGGTGCACTGATGTAAGGGAAGCCATGTCCATAGGAGATACAGTACATGGAATGTAAACTAATTTAAATATTGATCTTTAAGTGCATTCAGCATCCTAAGCAGTGCAAACAAGGGAAAAGAACAGAATGAAAATGTACTAGGAAGAGTATTTTCAGTGAAACGTGGAGATGTCTTTTGATCTGTTTCCTGTTTGTCCTCTTCAGTCTACTTTGTTTCTTCTTTTATTTGATTGTTTTCATCAGATGCAATCTGTAATATCCACACTACATAAGCAGAAAACATTCACCTGAGCAGGAACAGCTTGAACAAGGCAGCTTTACCGTATTCCTGCTGCAGTTGGAAATCTTTCAGTATTTGAACTTTCCATAGGAATCTATCATGTTTGTATTTGGAAGTAACTTTTACGGCAGTGTTCAAATATGGAAAAAATACAATCTTAATTGAAACCTGAAAGAAAGCATACTAAAGGTCTGAGTAATGTGGGCTTTTTTCTTTCCTGTGTCCTAGTCGCTCATTGTTCTTTGTTATGTTGAACGAGCAGTGATGGAAACGTCATTCTTCCTCTTGTAGAGGATCCCAGCATGAAGCACTGACTGTGGAGACTGAGTACATCAGGCCTTTGATGTTGGACTTGATGCAGACTGTAGCCACTATGAAAAATCTGGAGCCAAATGTTGTATTCACAGTCGTGCTGGTGTTTTTAACCTTTTTAAGCTTATGCCTTGACCGCTGCCATATTTCTGTTCTTTGTCAAAACAAAACAAAAAAACAACAATGTAATCCACTTTCATATAACCAAGTAGTTATACTATATGTAACATATGTTTAACAAATAATCACCCTTTGTCTACTGTCTAATGTGTTATTTACATAAATATATGTGTGCAATTAACACTGTGTTTGACTTTTTTATAAGGGCATAGCCATGGAGTCATCTTTGGGGTGGGGGGATTCTAAGTCAGTCATTAAAGGGAATGTATTCTGGTCATTTTGATCTCCTCATTTTAATTCTCTGACTCTCCTTGAGTACTTTTGCATGATTCAGTACAGTTCAAAATAATCCTTACTTATCTCTGGACCTGGGTGCAGCTCCTCAGTTCATCCACTCTTTGAAACAAACTGTTTTAGCTCATTCCCCTTTAAGCCAACTTTCCTCTGATTTGTTGCCCCTCATAAACAGAAAGTTTGAACAGCAGGTGGGTGGAGCTTCTGTGCTCACAGCCAGAGATGTGTGCCTGAGATGATCTTATAGTCATATCTGCTTTCTGTAAAATCATACAGACCCAAGTGTATTGAAAATTGTGCAATTGGGCGTTTAGAGCAGTCTGAAGCCTGTGCTTTTGGCTCACAGTGAAGCTTTGGCCATATTTAATGTAACACTATATGAAAGAAACTAAGGAAAAGCAGAATAAAGTTAGTTAATTATGTGTGTAAGCCCCACTGTGTACCAGAAACAATCAATAAAATGACAATAGCAAAATGATTGTTATGAGACTATAAGGCACATTTTGAACAAACTATGATTACTGCTCACCTTGTTTATTTTATAGAAGAAAGCTTTATTTGGGGTTAAGTATCTTCTCTAAGGACATTTTAGGTAGGGATTGAACCACCAATCTTTCAATTGGTAGATGACCTGCTCTACTTCCTGAGCTAAGGAAAATAGAATCTTGGTTTGGTGCCAGCATCTAGCAAGCATTCATCCACAGTCTTTGCCAAAAGGAGGGTTCAGATAAGATCAGGAAGAGATTGGAAAGAAAAGAAGGACTTCCATTTCTTCCCATCCTCACTCCTCTGCCTGTGACCCAGAAATCAAGAAGAAGAAAGGAGACCGCATGAAAAAAGCAAGCATTCGATCTTCATTTAAACAGTGCTTGAAGAAAAAAGTGATACGTTTGAACAACATCACAAGGGAAACTTGCTTTTACAACCATTTATTAAACAAAATTATTAACAGATGTAATGTTTCCCTGTAGAAAAAGAACTGTAAGTACACTTTTGACATTAGAAATTAGGATCAGCCCCTTTAGCAGAAATATCCACTTGTCTCTGCATCCACTTGAATTTTTTTGACCACTCTCCTTGGAGAATTACTTCAAATGCAAGATATATGAGGAGCTCCTTGCATGATCTTTCAAATAAGGGGCCCTACATTGTCTCTTTGATAAAACACCAAATTCATAGTTGACTTCACACTGTGATTCATCTCTCCAGAGCCCATTACTCCAAAAAGCCTTTATGTTCACTGGCTCTGATGTCCTTTTTTGGCAGCAAAGCTTTTACCTGTCTCACCTCCCTGCAGGTCAAAGTTGTAAGCTGTGCAGTCTCTTTTTCACTGTAGATGCATGTACCTTGACACCAACAGTTGCAAAAGTTAGACCAGCAGATCCTGTGAAGACGGATGGATGGATGGATGGATGGATGAATGGATGGATGGATGGATGGATGGATGGCAGCAAGTCCTGGACCTGCATTAGCAGTCATTTAAAATATATGCCAATTCTAGGTGCTTTTTCTCACATAGAAATGATTCCTTTCAAACTAGAACATTTCTGGAGGAATGCCAGTGAAATGCCTTGCCAAGAGAGTGCAAAATGGCACATCATGAATGACCACATTGGGGGAGTCATGATGGATGCTGGACTGAGAAAAAAGGTCTCAGCCAATTACCTTTTTAATCATGTGGTTGCTATAGCGATCCCTATATGTATAGTCTGGGTCAAGCAGACTAAAGGTCCCAGCATGGTAGAGTCTAGTAGTGCGTATGTGCTACATAGAGCTTTGCAGACCCACATCTAAACATTTAAAGGGGGAATGGACAGGTACTTCCATTCACCATTTACTTTGTAGTACTTTGTAGAAAACCCTGGGTTTTCTGTACTACAAATTGGTTCACTTCTTACCGGGGTATATCGCCATGGTAACTTATGCTGCACAGGAGGTTAGGTTCCAGAGTAGAGATCAACAGGTATGAAAGCACTGCTTACTGACCAATTGGTTCTCCAGAAAATAGCGTCATCATTCCTGGAAGCTCCCTCAGTCCTCTCTGGAGTGTACTTAGTTTTTCACACACTGCTTCTGTATTTTGGCTTAGTTTTTGTTAAATAAATAATGAAACACTGTAATATGCCATGCATTTTTGTTCACCTGATGTTCAAAAATAGTGTAAATAATGACCAAAATAAATAAAGATCATCATTATCAAATACATGGAAACTGGGTTCTATTTATTTCAGTGTATATGACAACAAAATGCCAAATAATATCTTTGGTTTTTATTTGCGTATTTGTATCACCTTTATCTGTAGGCACAGGAAAAGTCAACAGTGTCTTTAATTTTTTCATATCCTGTATATCAGTTGGTCACTGCAGCTAATCTGATGGAAACAATCAGCTCAGTAATTACTTACTGGGCACACAGAAAAATTCTCAGTAGTGGTTCGTTTTAGAATTAGGAATAAATAAACCAAGCGGCTGTGATAAGTTAGTGAGGATGTCCTGTTCAGTGATTGGTTCAAACTTGCATCTTTGTCTAACTCAAATGATGCAAATGGTTGACAGTAATTGACATTTAATTATTTAAATGTGAACTCCCCTGCAGAGTGATGTAAAGATGAAAACGTGGGAGGAAAAGAGAAACACAACACAGCTGGCTTTCCTAGAAAAAAAAAGATAGCTGATATCCACCAGAGGGCTCACTCTCCCAGTCCTACACATGTGCAGTGCATACTGAAGACAGCAGTCACACTGCCTGTGATAATGTAACATTAAGTGCTCACATTTACAGTATATAGGGCTTTTTTAGTCATGCTGACTACTCAAAGCGTCACATTTTAACCATACAGCACTTAATGTCATGTGTCGGCTGTGTGGCAGGCAGGAAGTGGACCCAAATGCAGGAGGGACCAGAACCAAAACATGTATCATGATTTAAATTATGTATTAGTGGTCTACATTTACAAAAAAAAAATAACAATAATAAGATTTAAACATGTATTATACCACTAAAAAACAATCCTCCCTTTATTAGAAGACTGCTTTATCACATTCAGAAGGTTTTTCTATACACAGCATTTTCTATGCTAAATTTGTTATTGTATAACGTATGCATAACTGCAGGTTTTGTACGTTCCTCTGCATCCTCGATCCTGGCATAGATACTGAAATCATTAGTCTTTTTATTTGTAGTTTCCACAGTTTTTAGTTGCATTTAGTTGCCTGAACAGCTAAACAGTTATTCAAAAATATCTCTATAGTTGCAATATATTGGCCATTGCCCCCAAATGTTGCCCCTGTATTCAGTGAGACTAAAACAGGTGTTCTCAAAGTTTTGATGACTGAGTGTCAATAAAGGAAGCCAATGTGAGACTGGGGGCTGAGGGTTTGCTAGGTGTCATTTTGGAGTGGTAGTTTATGTTGCTAATCGTCGTTTTGTACTGATTTATAGTTTTGTTTTGTTTTTAATTTTAGTTATAGATTTATAGGTTTTTAACCATCAGAGTTGTCATTTCTTGACACCTGCTGTATTTTTCAGTGTTAAAAAGGTTTACTCTGTTTATTGACATGAAGTGGACGAAGGAAATCTACAGTAAGTGCATTCTTTCTTGCCTGGGCCTGCACAAAAGGTTACCAAGGACCACCAGATTAATGAGGAAAAATTATAATTCTATCCATTTAAAATCAAATCTCCCTTTATCACAATAAAGTGTGCAAAGGGGTCTGATTACACACTGAAGTGGCTGTAAGTATAATAGTTTTAGAGTGAGATGGTCACAATGTTCTTACATTGCAAAAACCCACTTGCAAAAGATTGGATTTTCTTGACAGCTATGCAATAACAGACCTTTTTGAAATATCCCAAATAGGACTGGGCCCCAAACCACAATATAAAAGATACTTACAAAGCCACAACCTTCAGAAGTTTATATTTTCCACTGAAAGCCACATTCTGGAGTTTGCAGACAAAGAGACTGCTTGCAAATGTAATATTATATACAGCTGAGTGTGTGATTGGATTTCCTATTTTGCTTTGATTGTCAGTCATCTTGATTTAAAAATGATGATTGTTCAGGAAAAGGATCGTTTCCAAAATGAGCTCAGGTAACATGGAGTTTGATACTAGATTCTTAGTAATGGACATTACAGAGATAGGTTGTAGTTTTTTTGGAAAATGACACATTTTTTGGAATTTTGTACACCACCACAGTGGATTTTAACTCAAACAATGAAGGTGTGATTGAAGTGTCGACTTTCAGCTTTAATTCAAGGGGTTTTACAAAAGAAAATTTGCATTAACTATTTAAGATTTACAGCAATTTTTATATATATTCACCCATTTTCAGAGGCCCAAAAGTAATTGTACAAACTAACAGAATTTTATATGAGGATTGTTTTTAATACTTGGGTGAAAATCCTTTGCAATCAATGACTGCCTGAAGTCTAGATCCCATGGACATCACCAAATGCTGCATTTCCTCCCTTGAGATGCTCTGCCAGCCCTTTACTACAAGCGCCTTCATTTTTTTGTGCGTCTCTCTGCCTTCAGTTTCATCTTCAGTAACTGAAAGGCATGCTCTACTGTGTTGAGATCAGGTGGCTGACATTGAAGAATACCACATTTCTTTGCTTTGAGAAACTCCATTTTCTATTTGCACTGTGAAGCGCTGTCCAATCAGAGAGTACAGCCCTGTACACTTCAGAGGTCATCCTCCTACTTCTATCAGGAGTCACATCATCAATAAACACTAGTGGTGCAGTTCCAGTGCTATCTCTCTGACAGGTTTATGACTCTGACCTCCTTCACTTGAATCAACATCTCTTTGGATCTCATTTTGAGAGCTCCAGTGAACACCTACCACCTATCTTTTATCTGCTTAATTTGTCATACAATAACAAGGGAACAGGCCTCATCTGGCCATGAAACTGCTTATCAACTCATTTTCCAATTACTATTGAGCTTCTGAAATTGGGGGACGATGTACAATAATGGCTGTAATTCCTAAACAGGTAATGCAAATTTTATATTAAAGCCCCTGAATTAAAGCTGAAAGTCTGCACTTCAGTCACATCTTGATGGTTTGATTTAAAGTCCTCTGTGGTCCATTTTAAATCCACCGCCAAAAATGTGTCAAAACCTTGGACCTAACTGTAATTGACATCTGTAAGAGACTTTCTCTTCACATCTCCAACAGATATCATCGTCATCAATTTTCATAAAAAATACCTCTAGTACTGATCTGTATGCATTTAGCAAAATGAACCCCTGACACTTCCTTTCTGTGTTTACTTTGAGTCAGTCTCAAAAACAAATGTTTAATATGATGGACACAAAAATCACCGTGATGTATGCTGTTTTGTGTGATTCATTTCCATAAATCTCTACAACAGAGGTGCAGAGTGCAAAGTTAGAATGACCCATAGAGCCACAGTAGACTCGTTCATGGAAAATGCACCTGGATAAAATACACCACAGTTATTGAGCACCAGCTGGAAATGCCATGAATCCTTAGCCTCTTTCAGCTTGCCAATAAAAAATGCAAGTGACTAGTTTGGAAAGTAATCGCAGCTAAAATGCTCAGAGTTGAAGAGAAGGCATAGCTTAAAGGATACTGCATACTGAACTTACATTCCCCACTGCAAATTTTTCCTCCATATCTACTGGATCAAAAGCAAGGAACACTTCAGTCAGAAACTGAATAAAAAGCTGTTAGCTTTACGCTAACATACATACCTGATATGTGATGATAAAACAGCTTGATTTATACCAGAACACATTTAAATTTCAGAAGAAAACTCATTTCTGTTTTATGCGATCAATTTACATAAACAGTATACTGGGATCCAAGCACCATTTACTCTGAGTAATCAGACTGCTACCGATCATGCCAAAGCTTCTTTGATTTTTTTTTTTTTTCCCAGTCGTAGTATCTCCTACGTTAATTATATTAACATGTAGAAACTGCCTGGTAGGCCCAATATTACTTCCAGTCTGTAGTTACACACTGGAACACTGTCACTATCCCATACCTCCATGCAGGGGCAGATCTACAAGAGGGCACTACAGGGCTTTGAAGTTTAACAAACCACATAAGTTCATAAATGAGTCTCGGTGTACTAATTTGAATGCTGTCTTTTCCATCTTGCACTGCACTTGTAATGCCTTGCTATCAGAGGACCCATTTGTCTTTAGACCTATTTCTACTGTGGTGACCCATAAAGCCTTGGAGTCCATTGATCCAAAACAGTCACCTGGACCTAATAATCTGAATACCTATCTTCTAAAGCTTGCAGCTCATCTTATTGCTGAGCCTATTACTCATATTTTTAATCTGAGTCTCCAGACTAATCTCATCTTTAAATCTGGGAAGCAGCCTGTTCTCCCCTTATTAATGAGTGGGCTCCCTTCATATTTAAACAATTATTGCCCTATATCCAAACTTTCTGTTCTTGCCAAGATTCTAGAATCTTAATTAAACTCTCAACTGAAACAATACTTGGCTGACAATAATATCATAAGTGAAACTCAGTCGGGCTTTAGATCGGTTCACATCGGTAACAGCAGCTATGTTGGTAATAAGTGATATTGTTAATGCCTTGGACAAGATGCAGCATTGTGCTGCCTTGTTTTTTGATCCCAGGCAATTGATCCTATTGACCATGAACTGCTGTTAGACAGACTCACTGATATTAGTTTGAGTGACGGGGCTATAGTGTGGTTTAGAAGCTACCTTTCAGATAGAATGCAGTGCGTTTATGCAGACTGATACAAGTCACGTTTCCTGAAGATTTTAATAGGAGTCCCCCAAGGTTCAGTTTTAGGCCCTGCTTTATTTTTAATCATAACATTGTGAAGAACATGTCTACAGCTAAAGTGCACCTTTATGCAAATGACACCATACTTTACTCAGTAGGCTCTACTCTGAGTCAGGCTGCTGAGGAACTTCAAACTGCCTTTCATCAACTGCAGGCATCATCATATTGTACTCATAAATATACATTGGTTAGTGTGTAATTATGTCTTCCAACAAGTTGAATTAATCCATTAAAAATACATAGGAGTGGGGGCCAGTTTGTGGAAGTCTCCATGTTGTCTCGCCATCTTGAATACAGTGGCTGAGATGGACATCGCCGTTCTGCCTAATCGTGTTTTATGTATGTGGCTGGAGACCGGACACATATGCCAAAAGCGGAGGAGAAGAGAAGTCGTAGGTGTTCGCGTGCCATGGAGGCAAATTTTCATTTGTGTCTGCACCTTCAGACTCAAGATATGAAGGATCATACCTACGTTTTATCGTCTGAGAAGGGGTCCCCTTCACCAAAGAAACGAAAATGTGAAGGAAAGAGACAAGGTGACAGGCGTAGGGATAAACCAAGAGAGTAAATATTGGCACAGTAGCCTTTCCCAGGTGGAAGGAGTTGCAGAGAGAGAAGGACTTTAAAAGTGACGCTGAAGTCGCCTGCTTTCTGTTCGACAGGTAATTCAACCTAACCCTCTATATCCCAGTAGAAATCTATTAGAATGATCCAGATTCCTGAGAATTCCAAAATAAAGGGGAAATCTGATAAACATTCTAAACACCTAAATATAGGTAAACATGCTTATTTATTCCTGATTTTGTCGGCAAAAACAGAAACCAACAGAAACGTTCAGGATATCCTCAACAACTCGCCTCAGTATTGCTGTCATTGGTCAGAAGTGAGCTTCACTGACTCATCGACCCGTATCGGACTCCTTTTACAAAGTTTTACAGCCTCCTCCAGAGTAAATACACGTGGATGCTTCTCACTGGACATACTGACAGCTGAGGTAAACATCAGACTGACAGCCTACACTCACTACAGATGAACTGCCAGAGTTTTTGAGGTGACTCGGGGGTAAAAACGTAAAATACCACAAAATATTTAATTGACACATATCCGTTTTTTTATTCCTGATTTATTACTAAGTGTTGATACTATTCAAATATGTTAAAATAAAGTGTGTACAAAAATGTTTTTATACACAAACAGTAGCAGAAACACGCTGGTCAGCCACAGCCGTTATGGGTTACAGTCTAAATGTAATGTTTTTGATCTCTCCTGGCTGACTAAAAGGTGTTTGTCCTACAGCGGCCACTGTAGTTAGGATTAAGCACTTAACACAAAAACAGAATTCAGTTGACTGCAATCTGCAGTCTGCTGACATCTAGCAGTGACACTAAGCACTTTATCTTTAAAGTTGGTTCTTATTGCTAACAAAACAAAACTCATATTGTTTTCACTCCCAGATATCAGGTAATGTTGGTATTCATACCCTAGGAGGTGACTTAATTGAGAGAATATCATCCTTCAAATATCTGTGTATATGATTGGATGATAGACTTTGTGATTCTCTACCAATAAAACTGAATTGAATTGAATTGAATTGAATTGAATATTAACTTGGACAGTTAGGTCCAGGTACAGAGGCAAAGCTACAAAAAAATTTTGTAACAGATGATGTGACAGTGCTCCATGAGGTGTTCAGAGTTTGGGATATGTTTTTATAACCTAACCCTGCTTTAAACTTCTCCACAACTTTATCCCTGACCTGTCTGGTGTGTTCCTTGGTCTTCATGATGCTGTTTGTTCACTAATGTTCTCTAACAAACCTCTGAGGCCTTCACAGGTGGACTCTATTTTCTAATTAGATGACTTCAGAAGGCAGTTGATTGCACTGGATTTTATTTAGGGGTACCAGAGTAAAGGGGGCTGAATACTAATGCACGCCACACTTTTCAGATTTTCATTTGTAAAACATTTTGAACACCATGTATCATTTTCCTTCCACTTCACAATTATGCGCTACTTTGTGTTGGTCTATCACATAAAATCCCAATAAAATACATTTAAGTTTGTGGTTGTAACGTGACAAAATGTGGAAAAGTTCAAGG
>VUQI01054412.1:0-10621 GCA_015106735.1 Paratilapia polleni | reverse complement strand
GTGCACTCCACAAATCTGGCTTTTATGGAAGAGTAGCAAGAAGAAAGCCATAAGAAGTCCTGTTTGCAGTTTGCCACAAGCCATGTAGGGGACACAGCAAACATGTGGACGAAGGTGCTCTGGTCAGATGAGGCCAAAATTGAACTTTTTGGCCTACATGCAAAACACTATGTGTGGCGGAAACCTAACACTGCACATCAACCTGAACACACCATCACCAACGTGAAACATGGTGGTGGCAGCATCATGCTGTGGGGATGCTTTTCTTCAGCAGGGACAGGGAAGCTGGTCAGAGTTGATGGGAAGATGGATGGAGCTAAATACAGGGCAATCCTGGAAGAAAACTTGTTAGAGGCTGCAAAAGACTTGAGACTGGGGGGAGGTTCACCTTCCAGCAAGACAACAACCCTAAACATACAGCCAGAGCTACAATGGAAGAATGGTTTAGATCCAGACCCAGCAATATAAGTATATAAGTAATTAAAATCATCAACAACTGCCACATTAAAGTGATTTATACGTTTATAAATCAATAATTATGATGCAATAAAATCATGATTCTCAAAAGCATCATTCCACATAATGCATGCATTTACCTTAGGTACTTTAAATATATTTTGAATATACAAACTGTACATTATTAAGCTACTTAAGTAGGATAATAACTCTTACTGAAGTAAAAAGTCTAAATATTTTTCCACATTGAATTCAATTCAATTCAATTCAATTCAATTCAATTCAATTTTATTTGTACAGCGCCAAATCACAACAACAGTCGCCTCAAGGCGCTTTATATTTTAGGGTAAAGACCCTACAATATTAGACAGAAAAGACAGGACATTGCAAAACAATTATCCAGTACAAGATTATGTTTATTCTTGTGCAGCTCCACTTTTCACATAATAAACCTGTAATAGGTCACAGGGCTGCACATAAGCCTGAAAATTATGTTTTCTACATCATTTTTCTACACACATTTTATTTCTGTTAAAATATTCTGATTTCCTGTAGACACACTTTTCAGATTTTTGTTTGTAAAAAATTTTGATAACCATGTATCATTTTCCTTCCAATTCACAATTATGCACTACTTTGTGTTGGTCTATTACATAAAATCCAAATAAAATACATTTAAGTTTGTGGTTGCAACGTGACAAAATGTGGAAAGGTTCAAGGGGTATGAATACTTTCACAAGGCACTGTATTTCCTAAGGAAGCTGAGATCCTTCAATGTGTACAGCAAAATGTTGGAGATTGGTATGTTGTAGCGAGCACAGTGTACTTTGTTTTTATTTGCTATTAAAACATGGCTCTAATGGTGTGTGTTGTTTTTTTTTCTTTACTTGTTTTAAGTGTCAGCTGGACATGGTAAAGTAGTATGTAACACTAAAAAGTGTCACCAATACCTTTGTACCTTTAACTAAGAGTCACTTGAAGATCAGCAAGGTGTTGTGTAAGAGTAACAAATAATAGAGAGTAAATACATAAGTAAATGATGTTTAATACTGGTCTTCAGTTACAAATTTCATAATCAACACTGAACGTTAAGTCAATTAGACACTCTTTAAAAGTGAAAAGTAAAGCATTGAATTTCGACACTGAAAAACTTGGAGAGTCAAATTAAAATGGGTAATATTTTCCTCATGGTGAACTTTATTAACACTTCTCAGTGAGATGTAGTGTAAAATATTAACGCTTACCAGAGTTGATTTGAATCTGGAAAATTTGAAACTACATTCAGTGTAAACTTTACACTACACTCTGTAGATAAGAACCATATGTTCACTGACATAGTATTAAAATTAACTCTTTAAGTGTTATAATAAGACTGCTGTTTTTACTGTGTGGTGTACAGAGGCAAAATTTGTGTTATTGTCTAAATACTTATGGAACTGACATAATAAATGCTATAGCTCACATCTGGCTGATAATTATACGGGCATAGATTATGACTCGTTAAAGGCCACTGGTACTAATGTAACTCATGTAACTCCTTTTAGCAGCAGAATCTATAATTATCAGTTACCTAAACTGGCATGTACTCTAGGAAATCAATCATGGATACTGTCAAGTACTTCAAACTAATAATAATAAAATCCATTGATAGTAAAGTTTTATACTACACTACTTTGTTGTATTACTAAAACTGTGATGGTCTCACTGACTTTGAAACATCTTGCTCTGAGACAGAAACACACAGTACACAACTCTAGCAATCTGTCTATCATCGAACCCTGAAAGTACATTTCACCCTCTGAACATGAACACTGCAAAACAATATGTTTCAGTAAATTTACAGCCTACTTTATTATGCACACAATCATTGCATGTCCAAAAACAAAAAGCAGTTATGGTATCCTACTGATACAAACAATGATGTCTGAAGGGTTCTTTTTTAAATATCCTTCTGTTCATGAAAGAGGCAGTTCTGAAAAAAAAAAAAAGTTCCATCTAATATGTGTCTTGCTGTTGTATTTTTTTTCTTCAGAAGGAATTCTTAAAGACTACCACTTCTCCATTATGCAGCTCATGCTCAACAAATGAGTGAAAGCCTTCTGATAAATAACTGCACTTTGTCTCTCATGCCAAGCAATTCAAAATTATATAACCTGATGCATTCATCGGAGTGTGTGAGTGAATGTTAGCTAAGCGCTTAACTGTAGATAAAAGCGCTGTATGAATGTGTGTGTGACTGGGTGAATGTGGCATGCAGTATGAAGCGCTTTGAGTACTCAAACTGAGTAGAAAAGCACTATATAAGTACCAGTCGATTTACCTACATGTTCTTTAAAACAAATATTTTAAACATCACTTGTAACTTTAGAATAACCATGCAGTTAAGATTCATAGATGGTTTACTACCCAATTATTAACAAATCACTAAACATTATCATCATATTATTTTTAGCAGTAATACATTAACTGAAATTTTATTAAATATTTGATTTAATTTTTTACATTTATTACAACGTTTATTTTTAAAAAGTGTTACGTGCATGCTGTATACCATCAGATGTTAGTGAGTTTAAGAGTTTAATCCACTTATTTTCATCTTTTATCTCACATTTACATTAGCAAAATTTCAATACAAGCTCAAGACATTTATTTCTATAATTACTGGTAAATAATGATGTGCAGTTTCCCCTTTTTTCTGCAGAGTAATAAGCTATTGTACCAGTCCATTTACCATTTATTGGCCTGGCTGCAAAGAACACATTGCACTCTGTTCTGCAATGTCCAATTTCTTATTATCCAAGCAAGATAATATTTCTAGTCACAGAGTAAAGGTATACGTCTGTATGCACTGTGTAAGGGTAGAGCTTCTGTCAGTCAATGTTCAGCCACAAACTGTGGAGCCAAACCTAAAGAAATGTATGTCAAATTCTAGTAGAAATCGAATTTTTTTTCTGTTGTGTCAGACTGAATTTCTGGTAAAAACCACAGCATTTCAGTGGGAAAGGAAACTGTAACCATATACACTGATCCTGTAAAACAATCCTTAAAACTACTTAAAGGGCAAATCAGAAGGAAAGCTGAATGTTAAAGGGATAATCTGGAAAATCAGCTACAGCTGCCTTTACTTCTGGGTTCCTCTAAAACACTACATTCTAGCATTTATTTTATATGGTTCATATTGTAAATTCCATTGCAAGTCCTGGATTTCTATACTTATTATAAGCACATGTAAAGAAAGCTAAAGGTGTTTCATGTCCCAGTGTTAAAAGACAATACAAACCTACAGTGGCAGACCTTAGCATTGGTCAGTTAATATTAAATAAGTCAGCCATTCATCAGTGAATGACAACAATATTTAGATGTTTTTTCCTCTGAAGATGTGGAGTGAAACAGCTGGAATATATATAAAGCACAATGTAAGGAATGCTGTTGTTCTGACTCAGAGAACAAAGAATACAAAGGAATACAATAAAAAACAAATTAAAAATATTTTTTTCCAGATCAAGTAGAGGAAAAAATTATGGACTCATCAACAAAAACATCACAATCTACTGATTGTAGATTTTTGCTTTTATGAGATTTTTGCTCCTCAGGCTTTTATGATGACCTGAATTCTTTGAAGCATGGACTTCAGGTTGGAGTTGACAGATCAGGTTTGTAGGGTGGAGCTTTGTCATAGAGGATTTTCTTTTTTTTTTCAATTTCTGCTGTAAATTTTGTGTTTGCTGGCCATGTCACTAAGTTTATACAAGCTTCCTGAAGAAAAGCTTTAACACACTTTTCTTTGTGGCAAGACATGTCCTCCTGAAAAATAACTTCATCATTACAAACCTACTTTCTATCGAAGCAGTACAATTGATATAATTCATTAACATAATTAAATGAAATTATATCAATGCCAAACTGTTTCGAGTCAAAAAAAGAAGAATGAAGAGAAAGAAGAATTTCAAAAACTTTTCCAAGTCTCATATTGCCATGTTTGATTAGATGGAGAGACAAAGAGAAATAAACGCCTCTGGTCTACATTCATCCAAATTTTGTGCATCGTGACCTCGTTACCCAGCAGTCTATTATGGAGGAAGAGTTCAAACAAACAAGCAAAAGAGCAAACAAAAGGGCTGCTGGCACATCGCATCATCAGGGATTCCACAACTCTCTGTTGTAATTACCCACCATTCAGCTGCCTCTCACACACAGCTCTGCCTATCCACTGCCTCAACAAACACTCACTGAATAGTAATTCTGAATCTGGGTCAGTACCCGGTATCGATAATGCCATATGCAGTTTAAATTAGTGTGGGTGGATGCTAATCAATAGTGCACAATTGTCAGGTCTTTACAGTCACCCTTGGCCCCTGCTGATGAACATTGATTCAGACTTAAGTGGACCTAAAAGCCCAGGGAGAAGAGCAATGGTATCTGAGGTGGGTAAACAAAACTCACAGAGAATAAACATGGTAGGACAGGGAAGAGTCTGTGTATTTATTCGTCTTACACCAGCATGCTCCATTATTATGAGAATCAAAAGAAAAACAGACAGCTGCAGGGTTGGGCAGCAGGCAGCTTTCTCCACCACAAGATATGTACAAAACTAGTGTGTGGCTTTGTTTAGTGGTTTTTATAAATTCAGCTCATTTGTCAACTTATCTTGCCAAGATGGTTACAAATACTGTAATAACTGGTGCAGAATGAAATGAGTGATACACAGTTGGAGTGAGTAATACCAAGATTGTGCCTAAAGATTAAGAACTTACTCACAGTTCTAACACATCACAGAGGATGTGGCTGTCCACGTGGCCCTGATCATTCTACAGGGCCAATTTATGAAGAGGCAGGTGAATTGGCTTTGTTAGGTTGGGTTTTGAAGCAAAAAACAAAACAAAAAAAATGTAGCCATGAAAATAATTTTTATTTCAGAATGCTGTCCCCACCTCAGTATAATTCATAATCATCACACTGATGAAAAATCACATTTCCAAAAATTAACAGTAACAGCAAACAGCATTGACAGATCCATCATTGATCATTTTTTAATGGACTACATTCTAACTTATTTCTTAGAATTATACTGCATGACCTAGATCAGCAGCAAACTAATATTATTCTACTTGTTTTTTGGGTTTTTTTTTAAACACAGCTTTCATTGTGGACATTTTGGTATTATTTTCCTCTGTAAAGCCTCAGTCACACTAAAGTAAAAATAGGACAGCAACCTCCTGGTGACTAGGAAAAATATGTGGTTGCTGAGTGATTGCATTGATTTTCAAAGGTTTTCAAATATTCATAGTCTAAATTACAAACAGATAGAATGTCAACACGTTGCAATCAATCAGAGTCAGTCTGTGACCAGTTGCAAACTAATGCATAATTTGTGCGATCACAAAAATTGGTGGGGCTTTCCCCCTTCTGGTCTACATGTCCCTGTTTCTGCTAAATCATTTTTATCCCCATCTCTGATTTTTAGCGATGGATCTTGAAACCGTCTACAGTGCAAACAATAATAAAATCAAAAAAATGACTTGACGTAAATAACTGCCTCATCACCGACATCAGAATTTCCTAAAAAGGTGAGTTCTGCAGCTTCTTATTTCAAGTTGTTGAACTGCAGTTATGCATCGACATCCTGCAGTTAAAAAGTCTTGCTATGAACAGTTCTCTGAAGAAATGCTGCTGTCATGGGCCGATCCAAAGGAGCAGCTACACTCCTGAATGAAAAGATCAGTCCTAACCTGACCACCGTTCACTGTATCATTAAAAAGTTAGAACTTGCAGTCCAAGATGCTTTACTTTATAGCACCTTGCAGTCAATGTATTACATACATTACAGAGTCATTTTCACATATTTATTGACTCCAAGTCCAAAAGTAACTCCAATAGTCTGCTGTTGATCGCAGTAAATGGAACAAGGTGCCTCCTCCCCTGTTCGGAGATATGCAGATGTGGGCAAAAGAGGGGTGATGCCCTGCAGATGACACTTTGCAGGAAGGCAGAAAAAGTCCATCATCAAAGCAGACTGTTTTCATAGGAATCTACTGTGGCAGGGTATTTATTTATTAAACTGACAGTATTTTGCAATTATTTCATATTGATGTTAAGTGGCACAGCTGGCCAAATAGCACTAAGCGGAAGGGGGATTCTATGCCTGAAGAGGAAAATATGAGACTGCGCATATTAATTTAATTAAAAAAATTATTGCAATATTATTGTAAATGCTGTGGTCATATAAACTCCTTTAAGTTCACAATTAATCTTTACATGTTAAACTGAAAGCAAGAATAAAAAATTAAATCCTCTAAGCCCACTGTGGTTCCTCAATTGTTTTTGTGAAAAACAAAAAACACACCCACTTCTCTTTTTTTTTATTCCCTGCAATACACACCCTGCATGGAGGAATCTGGAGAGCCATGATGTGATGTTGCCACCCCCAAACTCCAAGTGAACTGGCACTGATATCAAGAATCCATCAGAATAAATACCTTTGAGCATGTGGTTTGGTTGAATAAGTTCAATTCAATTCAATTCAATTCAGTTTTATTTATATTGCGCCAAATCACAACAACAGTCGCCTTGGAGTGTTTTATATTGTATGGTAAAGACCCTACAATATTAGAGAGAAAACCCCAACAATCAGACGACGCTCTGAGCAAGCACTTGGCGACAGTGGGAAGAAAAAAACTCCCTTTTAACAGGAAGAAACCTCCAGCAGAACCAGACTCATCTGGCGTGATCATTCCACGCTGGAAAAAGAACAGTTCAAAGAAATCATTAAAAGCCCAAAATTACCATGACATTCATGCCGATGATGAGTGTATGTAACACCACAACTGTACCAAACTATCAGTGTAATTTCTGGGACACAGGGTAACCTGCTAACTGCTGAAAAGCCCCTAAGGAGGATATACCCCTGACTGGGAGTTATTACCCCAGAGGTAAGTGAGAAAATTTATTCTAGCCCTATTCTATTGGGCATTTGAATTTATATGCAAATCAAATCACACTATTACACTATTACATGGAAAATGAAGGAAAGTATAAGTGTGCATATGCCAACATATAATTACATCACTAGGTATTATTCATTTTTAGTCCCCACTTTTCTTTTTTTCTAACAGCACCCTTCAGTATACATATTCATTTAAAATGATGCACAAACTCTATTTATAAAAAATAAGTTTGGACATACAAGTATTATAGTTCATCAAAACGTACAATTTAATGCCTGCACCAATAGTGTGCTTAGGAAATATATTCCCAGTTGAGCGAGTCTGAATGCTGGCTTCTGGTGTTATTCATTTAACCAGTGCAACAGAGTAGCAGCTGTTCTACCATGAATCACACTGGCAAGCAGAGGCTTGACAATTGGCAGTACCATTTATATTGTAAACATGACTAATTTCCTGATCTGTTTTCAATATGCCACAGCTTTGCCCTTTGAGGGGTGAACAGTTTGTTTTTCTTCTTCTTTTTTTAATGTGAACTCCATATCCAATGTGTCCTGGGGCACTGCTATCACCTTGAAGGATTGATTATGATATGCTCTCAGCCCCTCAGGGTCATTGGATCTACCCATAAAGAGAGCACTGCTGTTCTGGTCATTGAAATTGGTGACATGCATGGACAAGCACAAAAATGTGCAAACAGTTGATATTGTTGACTAGAGATTTAAAATAAAAACATAATGTCATCAGTGGTCTAAGTCGTCTCCAAGATCTGGAAATGATTCTACATTGTAACAATTTTAAAAAAAAACCAAAGTATCGGCAGATGTACGGTATTTTTTTTTTTTTGCAAATTTAGACAAATGAACATTTTCCACTTTTTTGTAAACCTTACTGATCTTTCTCTCTGTTTGTGTAAAGGGAACAGCTCTCTGTTATTGTTTTTGTGCTTTCAGCTTACCTTGCCAAATATAACCTAATGGATCACATTATGAAACAAACATGAAGCCTATCAATCATCTGAGTTATTCTTTCCATTAATTATTAAGTAATTAATTATATTATAAATTCTGTCTTTGGGAAATGTGGTCATTATTTATGACTCTCTAAATGCACACAGTGAGATATTTACTGCCCCTGCATATAGCTGCAGGACAATATTACAATTTCTATATATCTAGATATTGCTAGGGTAATTGAGTATAGCTCAAAGGAATAAAACACTAGTATTATTCTTGGAATCACAGTGTGCAAAGAGTGAAAGGATCTTAAGTGACTGTAAAACCAGTTGCGGTAGATCGCTGTCCCTCCCTGAGCCTGGTTCTGCCAGAGGTTTCTTCCTGTTAAAAGGGAGTTTTTCCTTCCCACTGTGCAATTCAATTCAATTCAATTCAATTTTATTTATATAGCGCCAAATCACAACAACAGTCGCCTCAAGGCACTTTATATTTTAGGGTAAAGACCCTACAATATTGCCTACTGCTGGCTAGTGCTTGCTCATAGGGGGTTGTCTGACTGTTGGGGTTTTCTGTCTAATATTGTACCCTAAAATATAAAGCACCTTGAGGCGACTGTTGTTGTGATTTGGCGCTATATAAATAAAATTGAATTGAATTGAATCAATAGAACTGTAAAATATAAGGTGTGTTGTGTGTGTCATATTGTAGGGCAGTATACTGTAAATCCAGCTAAAACTTTTTAACTTAGTAATGCCCTTCACTACATTTTATTTTACTGCTGGTAAACAAAACTCTTTAACTCTTCTTGAGGTGTAGCTATTTTTTTTTTTGTTGTGACAATCAGTAGCAGTATTAATGTCTTACTGGTTACCCGATTCTGCTCTGCATCATATCTGCCTGACTTCACGCTTTTCACACACACACACACACACACACACACACAACACTACCCCAGTGTTCATCACTACTTCCATGCAATTGTTTTGTCCATGTTGTGTTTACTGAGGACAAAGTGTGTTAACATGCTTGATGTGGCATGTTTTGTTTGATTCATTTATTGTCTTCATCTACACCTGATCCCCAGAAAATATATTTCTATGATGTATGTAGATGTACAGTAGACTACACACCCTCAGGATACTATCACCAAAATGCACAAGAAACTGGAGAGAAGTGGAGAAGTAGGTAATGCTGCAATAAGCTACTTTTTAATCATAGCAATCTTTTAATATGATGATTTACTTTTGAGGTTAACATTAGCAGAATCTGTTACAAAACCACCCACTGCTATGACTAAAACTAAATACAGCATTGTTGTGCTTCAGTTCTGCTGCATTAGATTTCGCACATTTCTCTTTCCCCTCAACCCCCAACTGGTTGCGGCAGATGGCTGCCCCTCCCTGAGCCTAGTTCTACTGGAGGTCTCCTCCTGTTTAAAGAGAGTTCTTCCTTCCCACTGTTGCCAAGTGCTGGTCATAGGGGGCTGTCTGATTGTTGGGGTTTTCTCTCTAACATTGTAGGGTCTTTACCTTGAAAAATAAAATGCCTTCAGGTGACTGTTGTTGTGAGCTGGTGCTATAAAAATAAAATTGAACTGAACTGAATTGCAGTTGAACATTTTTAGAACACATTCAGTAACATCAGTGTCATTAACTCTTATAAGGCTTTTATTTACTCTGTAGTTGGAAGTTAAAATGTGAAAATTCACTGTAGTCTTTCAAATCTCACTGTGGCCTGGATTTTTGGGATATAGCAGTTTATTACATTTCAAAATCCTGAAGTATCTCTTATCCAGTGCCCAAGGTTGTTTAATCTGTCTTTACATTGCCAGAGCTGTTATTTACGGAATCATGACTCAATATATGCGCTCCATAATCAATAGTTCTTGTTGCCTCATCACTTGCATCCTGTGGCAACTGATGAAGTGCTCCTTACTTCACTATGCTCCATTCTTAGGCGACGATGGCTAACTGCAGAGAAGCTGACAAGAAGCACTTTAAAGTCTGGCTCCATGTGACATCTACAGTGGTGTGAAAAAGTGTTTGCCCCCTTCCTGATTTCTTATTGTTTTGCATGTTTGTCACACTTAAATGTTTCAGATCATCAAGCAAATTTAAATATTAGACAAAGATAACACAAGTAAACACAAAATGCAGTTTTTAAATGATGATTTCATTTATTAAGGGAAAAAAGATATTCAAACCTACCTGGCCCTCTGTGAAAAAAGTAATTGTTAAATCATGAACTAACTGGGATTTACCACATTTT
>VUQI01054411.1:0-11454 GCA_015106735.1 Paratilapia polleni | reverse complement strand
AAGGTTTTCCAAAACTAACTGATACCTCTAAGTGGCCTGATTACCGCACGGGTGAAGCAGTCAATCTGGCGAAGGTTGAGGGCTCGGACCGATCCTTAAGAGTAGGCTGAGGATGAGGATGTGGCGTCCGGGCTCCACCCAAAAGGTGGAGTAACTCCAGGCCTTGGGGAAGGTTAGTTAATCCAGAAAGCAAGACCAACTGGGCTATGACAAAACTATCAGTTAAAGTATATGATTTAACGTTGTTTTGCGCTATAGTATAGGCTGAAACCTGTGGTTATCAACAACAAAATGCGGTAATGCTTATTTGTTTTATAGGCTATACAGTACATAGAATCAAAATACATATTATTTTTTTAATGTAACTGACATGTTTAATTATTTGGGCTACTGCCAATAAGAAGGTTATAGACTATGTTTATATGAAACATATGTATACTTACTGCATTTAATGTATTTTAACCATATATATTACATAGTAGTGAATGTAACACCTGCAAATGTGTAAAGAAATGGCTTTGATTTTGCCACCTCATCTGATCTCCATGCCACCCTAAGAAAATTTCTCTAGATCCGCCCTTGCATTCACCCACCCAACATAATTTTAACCTGCCAGATTAACCTTAAAAATTGCACAACTAATGTCACCCAACCTCTGGTTTCCAGAGCAACACAAACTCCACATAAGGACAAAACTAACACTGATGTGGCTTCACAGAGGATTTAGATAGAGACAATGTTAGAGAGCAAGCTAGCTGCTACCTAGCTACACAGCATATATCTGGCATCATAGCATCATGTCCAGGTCAGCTTCATTATAGCTTCTGGTCTCTCAGCTGCTGTATAGCACGTATGACCTATAGTACATACTGTAGTGCCAAATAACAGTGCAGGATAGTCTTGTGTATTCTCATTGCTGTTTTAGTCGATGCAAGATCACTCCTAACCTGAAATTTGATAACATTTGAGGGCATGAAATAAAACCCATCAGAGGCTTCAATTCAAAACTGTTTACAACAAAACACTGTAAGTAGGTCTCTGAGCCGTGACCCACATATGTATTACATCAGAGCCACGGAGAGAGACATCAGTAATCCCATATACTATAACCTACTGTGTGCAATCTGTCGTTGCTCTCAATTCTGATTCACTGCAGGAGACGATGTGGGAAGGATCACACAGAGAGGCGACAGAGGAGGTGAAACTGTGTGAAAGAAATATTAAAACATGACACAACTGTGGTGGCTGTCAACCACTTAAAATAATAAAACACAAAGTGCAGTCGTTATAAGTGAATCTTTTAGCAAAAATCATACATCATTTTATTTCACTCCTTTGTCCCCCTTGTCAGTTCTGTCTGCTAACCTGTGTTTTCATAAGCAACCAAACTGAGAAGTTTCCAGTCTAGTGGAAGACAAACAATAAGAGACAGGCATAGACAGGAAGAACGTGCAGAAAGGATTTTGTCACTCAAGTTAAATATCTAAATGTCATTTAAGGTTACTATATTTATGCAAGCTGAATAATTTCAGCAGTATGCAACTTGTATCAGCATCTGTAAACACTGAAATCTTAGCCCAGCCTGCAAATTTTGAGATTTTCAGCAGATAACTGCACTAATTTCTGAATAAAATTAACATCAGAGCTCTAACTGTACACTACCAAACAGTTTTGGTCAGATAATTAAAATAAACCAAAAGAGTGAATCTGAGTTTTTACTTATCTTTGTTATAATTTCATATTTTTCTATACAGCAGAACTAAAACCCTTAGAAAAAGTATGCCTTCAAAGTCCAAATGGGACACAAACCCTAGTCTCCTGGTGGATCCAGCCTCCCAATGTGGACCTTGGAGGTCTTTAAAATGGGATTGTTTGTTGTCTCTGCAGCCAGTATTTCTCAGTTAGAAAAGTTAGAAAAGACGCCAAAACACACTTTGTGTACAATTGAGACGCAGATGGCATCAGACAGAACTGCATTATTTGATGCCTCAGGATCAGAAAGCATCGAAATACCAAAATCCAACCAAGAAGTTTTTAGTGCCTAAACTGAACCAACTTGTTGTAGTGCCTAAATTTAACCAATTAGTTTTTACCTCATCTTACTGAGGGACTGATGAGCTTATACTGTGGCAAAGTTTCCATTCATCTGTCTACAGTTCATAAGAGCAGCTGCCCCTCTTACAGAATTTAGTCAAACTCACACAATGATCACCTAATGAGACTTCACCCAAATAGTGTTGGGGGTCAAGGTCACATTTGTTGTTTTATGGGAAAAAACCTGTGAATTGTGATGGACTGTGAGCTGGATGAGCTACTACATCACTGATCTTCTGGTTAGTTCCTATATTCAACCAACCAAGTAGTTTTTAGTGCCTAAACTGAACCAGGTAGTTTAGTGCCAAAATCCAACAAGCACGTGAAAGCTAAAGTTAAATTAGAGTAAAGACAAAATGAATCAGGGGGCAGGAAAAAAGCTAAATCAAGTGCAAAAGACAAACTTCCTAATGGGACACGAACCACGGTCTACTGGTTGATCCGGCCACCTGTCGCGGCTCTCGCTGGGCTCTAAAATGATGTAATTGTTTGTTATCTCTCTGTGGGGAACATTACTGCAGCCGGTGTGTCAAATGAACTGACACCAAAAGGCACTTTGTGTGTGGTGGTCAGACATAGGTGGCATCTGACAAAATGCCAGTATCCAGGATGATGCCCCAGGATGGGAACACATTGAAATTCCTAAACCTAACCAAATTTTTTTTTTAATGCCTAAATCGGCACAGTTTTCAGTGCCTCAGTCAAACCAAGCAGTTTTAGTGTCTTTGAATGCACAAATAACACTCCATACACATCACATCCACAGCTGCACATCATGCCAGTTGAACAATGCTGGTGGCACAGCCCCTGTGGAAAGCACCAGTTCATGTAAGTATGTAAGTCAATCAACACAACATCAAGTATCACTGACCTACAGTAAACTATAACAAAATACAGCTGAAGGAATAATGTTTACAGATAATTAAGCTTACCTGTATGTGTTAATTTAAACCGCTCTTGTTTGGATTGTGCATGACTCAAGGTTTAAACATCAATAAATGAGAACACTGTTACCTTTTCCACAAATATATAAAACAGATTTGTGATTATTGTAGACAAACATGCTAGGATTTCCTCTTGTGAGGCTTGTGATACAGCTCCAAAGAAAAACCATGAACTCCAGATTCACTCAGTTCATTGACAGCTGGCTGAACCAAGCGAATCACCTGATGAATACAACATGAGAGCAGGTGGTGGAAAGAAAAACTCCAACCCAGCACTCACTTTCATGCTGTAATTCGTGGTCACACAGAGTTATTGGTTTGCCTCACTTGATCGGTTCATGAGTGGATTCACTGGCTGCAGCTCTTCAACTGTCCTACATATAATTCAGTGTCAAAGGAGCACTCAGATCAATACCAAATTTCATGCCTTATGGTGTCAGCGACACACTGCACTGGTTATCAGTATGACTGAAGAAGAACCATCGCTGTCACTGAAACTTTCACCTGAGAGATCTGCAAGGACAAAATATGATTTTATGATATTCTGAAGCAGTTTGAACTCCTCCCGTTGTTGTTTTCATCCCACTCAAACCAGGAAAACCTCTTTATCCTTTTTCTCTGTGACACTGTAAATACACTTTGACCTCTGACACCTCATTTGAAAGGCACTCATATTTTACCGTGCGTCACGAATCTCCCTGAATCAGATGTGACTATTGATTTTGCAGCTCATCACTCAGTCCAGGTCTTGACTTAATCTGGAGGTCAAAGTGAGGCACCGGTTCCATCTAAGAAGTCTGTCCTCGTAAATCAGCCACGAGTCTTCACTTATCACCTGGAATCAACTGCTGAAACTGAGCAGAAGAATATGGAATCTTTGCATTATGATAAACATGGGTCACAAAATGTCTTTTGGATCTGTTTGTGGTGTTTTTGTTTCTCTTTGTTGGCATTTTACCTTTCTGTGTAGTTATTTTTGCATGCCTTTATAGTCATTTTCATTATTTTACAGTTGTTTTTTACCTGGCACGATACTGTTTTTGTCACATGTGCAATGAAACAGATAAAGTAGACCCAGGTGCAGACAAAGCAGAGAAGGACTGGCAGGGTGGCAAAGGGTAAAATGTACTTTAATTACTCACTGAAACATAACAAAAAAAATGCTCAGAAAGGGAAGAGTAAACTGTAACAAACTCCAAGAGCACAGAAATACAAAATACTGGGAGAACACAATACGAGACTCAGGAACATGAAGGACTGGGAGGTGCGATTTGCCAGGGAGAAATCCCTTTTTTAGTGCTGCTATTTGAAACAGTCTACGGTGCAATCAACAATAAAATTAGAAATGGACTTTCACTGTCAGCACTCACTTGCCAGTAAAAGCACAGATGACAGTGGTGGTTGATCCTGATCCTCTCCAAATCTACTCTGATCCATGCATGACTTGTTAAGACCACCAACAGGCTGTTTCAGTGTAAAAACTACTTGTAGCTTTTAAAAAAAGAAAGAAGTGAAAAGGATTTAGTGCAGCAGATCACCACACACATGCCTGATCATCTACATTGGAATTACCTACAAAGGTGAGTTCTTATTTCAACTTGAAGTCATGCATTGTGGCTGCTATACGTGGAAACCTGCTGAGATGATGGTAAAAGAGGGGTGACATGCTGCAGGTGACCGCACAACAGGAAAGCAGAAAAAGCAGCTCAGAAGTTTGTCATCAAAGCAGGCTGCTGTCTTAGTCTGACCAGTAGGAATAAACTGTAGTGGCCTATTTTTTTTTCTTTTTCATTTTTTTGACTTTTAAGATTATTTCACACAAAACATGGAACTTGGCACATCTTGGCCAAATGATTCTATGTGTTAAAATAGCATTAACAGATGTGATGTTTGACTGCATCTTTTGTGCCCACAAGAGGAAAGCATAAGTGTGAGAATTATTGATTGATTAATTTAATTTTAAAATATTCATTGAAATGCAATGGTTACATTCAAGCTCCAATGCTCTGTCAAAATTTAGAGTAATTTTCTAAACATTAGATTGACAGCAGCATTAAATAATAAATACATCAACTGGCTTCCTAAATTAATGTTAATACACACACCAGGGAGAGGGATAACAAGGCACAGGTGAACTCAACCATGACAATAATGAGGGTGAGAAAAGGAATAACAAAAGTACGTATTACACATTATTTGTTACTTTTTAAAAAGTAATGAATTACTTATTTATTCCGTTAAGAAAGTCATTTGTTACATTAGATGCACTGTTGTTTTTCTGGTTTGGCTGGGGTCAACAAACGCTCAGCTTTAACATCATTCTGGCTCTGGGGTTCTTGGATACTAGTTTTGTATTAACAGCCGAGGATAATTATTTTTGGACTGGGCGCACTTTGCACTTCACTGTCATGTTCTTATCCTTTCAATAAAATTAAAATAAAAATGAAATTAATTTTCATGTCTCCACTCTTCAAAAGTTGTAGACCACTTTACTATTTTCCTCCTCCCTCCAAATGAGCAGAAATCAGCTGGTTGAAGCGCAATGTGATGGAAAAAAAGGCATGTTTGATTTTTTTTCTATCCACTCATCCTGCAGATTATGTAATGCAAGTAATGACGTAATTCTCTGACTTTAATTCTTTAGTGTGTTTACTGAAGTTAGTGCCTTAAATAGAATAAAGCAGTTTTCCCAAAACTCGTAGTGCACGTAGTGTACCACGCTTTTTCCTGCCATTGAAGTGAATGGAAAATTGTTTTAAAGAGTGAAAAACCCAGCCTACCATGGAGCCCTAGCTCATGGGCATACTTTAACCTAGAACCATCATTCAAAGTTTAAACATGTCATAAAGCTTTGGACTTTTGATGAGTGAAATGTTGTTTTAATATCTTGTATGGTTTTTTTTTTACAGTCATAGTTGAACTTTTACAGAGACACATAAGAAAATGGTTTTCCCATCGTTTCGTGGCTGGAGCTTTCCCACTACATGCACAGTTTATACATCAAAACTTAGACATTTTTGTCCTCTTTTACCTGATGTTATCATTGTTGTAATTGGATGTACATTTTTTGAGACAAATTGCTCCGGAGTGTAGAGTGCTTCGACAAGAAGTTCCATAGAGACAAATAATAAAACTGCTTCCAAATTGCAGCTGAAAATAAAAAGCTCAGTATGGCTCTCTCCTGCAACCATTTAAATGTAATACAGACTCTGGATGTGAACAGTGAGCATTTCTTTTCTAGCAAAGGTTTCTGCTGCTGTTGGTAAAAATTTTTTTTTTTGATAGACTTGTAGTTTTCACTGCATTGAACTGCGATATGGTGATGACAGACTTCCTCTCTGTATCCTCTGAAATCTCGACAATTAACTCAGTAGTTTTACAGCAAATCAACACAGTTGTTACTGATCGTATGAACAGCATTTTCATAACCTCACAAGTCATACTTCACTCTACAAATAAAACTTTAAGTGATTCACCCCCTCCACATAGTTGCTTTTGGCTTCTGCTGGCTCTTCATATTACCTTTTATTGGCCTCTAGTATCTCAAACTGCTTCGGGTGCAATGGCGCACTCAAAATTTCTTCTTTAATAAAATATTACGACAATAAATCTACACTTAAAAAACCTACCTGTTTGTGCAGTCATACATGCTCAGGCACATGAATTTCTTCTCTAGAGGTACACAGATGATCTATAGAGCATTTGGACACCTGGCTGTAAAACACCAGCATGCTTTCAGTCTTACCTGTCCTGCAGGAGATGGGATGATTGCATCATTTTTCCCTGGTGACGTGCCCTCCTGGAGCTGTTTGCATCATTTTCTGGATTTAAGAAGAGATCCTTGAGCCAATAAAGTAAACAGACTTTTATTACGTAAAGCTCAATGGTGAGAATTTTCTCAACAGCTTGTGGTATGACTTAACTGAAAGACGAAGAAAAAAAAACAGTAGGTGAAAGATGAGAATGAACACTCATAAACTCTGGTGAAGGAACATTACATCGGAGGCTGATTTGTCAGCCGCAGTGAGCGCAGTCTACGCCATGCAGCGGGATGTAATATTAGACACAGATATCATTTCTCCTAAAGTGCTCTGGGTTTCTGAAAGGTTCAATTCAAGCAAAGTGTTGCATGAATAAATTAAAGTCAGAAAAAAGGGCAGCTGCCACCTTGTTTTGTTTCTTCTGTGACTGTCCCGATGCTTCGCCCTCCACAGTGAGAGGTAGTGTCAGGCTGACAGAGAGAGTCTGCAGCTTTAGACAACATTCAAATTCGAGGGTAAACCTCCGGAGGCCCCGGGGGGAAGGATGTGATGAGCAGCCTCCTCCCCTTCATTTTAAGATCTTAATCTGCACGAATTGGAAGATGCTTTACGAACTGTTTGCAGCCCCTCGTGTGTGTTAGCTGAATCTGACATCGCTGCTCTCACAAATGGAAGAAGGAAGGTGAATAAACCAGGTAACCTACTTTCATTTGAATTATCAGCTCATCAGATGTTCTTCACGTTCATAACTAGTTTCGGGCCTCACATCAATCACATCTCAGTGATGAAGAAAACACACAAGCATCTTTTCTAGAAAATTCTTGTTGCTGACGAGGGGAACAAAAACTGAAGTTCCTCTAATGTCCACCAGAGGCTCCAGCAGTGAGTCAGTCCCCATAGACTCCCATGTTAAAATGTCCATCTTTACAGCAGAAATAAACATATTTACAGGCAGGTACAAAAAGTTGATTGCTGTCTGCTAGGCTTCAACTGGCTGCTATACTGAAGCACAAACTCCACTGGAGTGCTTTCCAGTGGAGGCAAATTTATGAACATTTGCAAATATACAAAAACATAAATATAAAACGTAAAACCCACATAAAAGAAAAACACGGTTAAATTGAAAAGGGAAGCAAAAATTAAAATAGTAAACAACAAAAATGAAACAAGAAATTAAAAACCCCAGCGTTAAAATGATAAAAAGACAATCAATACATTTTGGAAAACCTGTACAAATAGAAAAAAAAAACATGCAACTAAAAGAGCAGCACGAAAATGTTAAGAGTAGACTACGTCCCTAGAATTGATTTAAAATTGTTAATGGCTGGGCATTATGTATGAGGGCAGATTCTGGATCCACTTTTTAATGGGAAAAACTGTGTCATTCTCCTCAATGCATCATAGTAAATATAGCTAAATAATGTCAAATAATAAAATAATATGCATTTAAAGCTTGTGTGCTAATTATAGATGCAAAACAGTTCAAGTTTTAGACTGGTTTTCCTCTTATTTGAAAGATAAAACCTTCAGTCTGAACAGAAAGCTGTTCTTCCTTCCCTGTGGTGTTTCTCAAGGATCCATTCTAGGTCCTATTTTATTTTCATTATACATTTTATCTATTGGCTCTATCTTTCAGAAACAAAGTTTCTTGATACTGACTATGAAGATCCTGTTTGACTGGATGATCTCAAATCCTGGATGGCAAATAACTTCCTTCAACTAAATGATAGCAAAACTGAAGTTATTTTAAAACCCCAAGCTCTACTAATATCATAATAATGCCACTTGATCCTTTATTCAGACATATTGTGATTTTATGGATTAATAATTAACGTTTAACAGTCAGATCAGTCGTGTTATGAAGGGCAGCTTTGACCAGCTGAAAACCATCGCCAAATTAAACATTTTGTTTCTACAGGACTTAGAAACAGTTATGCACGTTTTTATCACCTCTTGGCTAAACTGCTGTAACTGTGTTTTATATGTTTTCAAAGCCCTTCATAGATCTGCTCTACAATATATTATGGCACTATTGCCTCCATATTTTGCCTCCAGGTCACTGAAGTCACCTCTTATGCCCCCAGACTCTGGAGTCACCCAGACCCAGCTTTTACCCACTCTCCTGCTTTTAATCATGCTAGTTTGAAACTGAACATCTTATAGTTGCTTAACCAACTCTGCTGATCTTTAAAGCCCGCTGCTGAAATGGCTGAACTTTAAGAGCTACCACGCCCTCTCTAATCATTTACATGTCAGTGACTCCTTTCTCTGATCTTTTCTAATCAGGCCACTTCCATTGAGAGCCGGAGTGTCTTTCTCTTTCCCTGAACTTTCCTTGCTCTGCTGTCTTTTCACTTTAGAAGCAGCCGCTGTACAGCATCAAAGGCAGCAGAAGAGGTCTCATTTAAATTCACTACACTTGGTGAGAATCTAACAGAGGCAGCTTTCACTCAATAAACGAATGAAATACCCTGACTGTCCACCCAGCACTACATAGTGTCCGCTAGTTGAATTTAACCCTGAAAAAAGCGGTTGGTTATTATTATTTTTAATAAATATTGCAGTCGTATTTTAACATTAACATTTTGCTTTTTAATAAATATAGGTGTTCTTTTTTTCTTTAATGGATGTTTCTTTAATTATTCACTCATAATAGTTTGGTGTTTGTGGTCATGTGAACTAGATTTCTCATATGAAAGTTCACCACATATCCACCACTTCCGCACTCCTGCTTGTAAAGCCTCCTCAGTCTCAACTGCAGAAACAGAAATCCTGCTCTGATTTCATTATTCATCAGGTGCAGATCTACAATTATCTTTACTGTCTGAATTTGCAGATACTGGGATATAAATGAGCTTCTGATGTGATTTCTCACAGGGTTCCTATGCATTACTATGGAGGGAAACCCTCACCAAAAAGAAGCATAATATCTGCACCATGAAAATTTAAAATGAAAAATGAACAACCTCTGCTTCTGTAATGAAAATAAAGAACTGATTGATTTTATTTTGGTCTGAAAGGCAACTTGGAGGGACTCGAAATGCTGCCTGTGAAATAAAGTGCCATATTTGCAGTAAAATTCATAAAAATGAAAAGTTAGTGACTGCAGAGAGAACCTAAACCCACAAAACAACTGTGACAACTTCTCCAAGATGGTAACTACTTTTCTGAACAGGACACATCCCCAGCCGCTCATGCCCCGTAGACATCAGGCAAAATATTTATTCACCAGACTGGAAAGTAATTAAATGATGAGCAGGAGCATCATTCCAACAGCTTCACCCTCTTTTTTTATTTATTATTCACAAAATCATAGAACTGAAGTATCCTAAAGGACTGTAGCTGTTATAATGAAACATTTGCAAATATTAACTTTCATGTTTTCTCTGAGAAAAAAAAAGAAATCTCTGCTGCTTGATTAAACAGTGAAACACAGTAATAACAACCGGCTTTATTAAACCTAACAAAGCAAGAGAAATGAGATTCATCCAATATTTGCTGAAAGGAGACTGAAAGTAAAAAAATATGTGTACAGATTTTGCAAACTTTTAAAGGTTTTCTGACCAATAATGATGCTGTACTGATTAGATCAATAAGTTAACTTACACTAGCAGAGATCAGTCAATTAATCAGACAGTTAATAGTCCAAAAATTGTACAAATAACCATTTTAATGGTTATTTGTCAAACATACTGCAAGAACCAGCCCGCCAAAGGGTCCAATCCGGCCCACTGTATGACTTCGCAAAGTGTGAATATTGCAGAGAAGGAGGGCAGTCCACCCTTATTGCTTCCATAGGAATTAAGAGGGCAAGTAGCAGCCAGGTGCTGCTAATCAAATGCACTTTATTAACTGATTATCAGCAGGTGTGAGCACCTCTATAAAAGCAGAGGTTTTGGAGGTTTTTTGCTCTGGAGCATTCAGGTGTGTGTGAACACAATGCCACAATCTTCCCAGGAGTGGATGACCCAGCAAATTCACCCCAAGGTCAGACTATACAATGTTTAGAGAAACTGCAAAAAAACCCGGGAGCTACATCTCAGACTTTACAGACCTCAGTTAGCATGCTAAATGTTAAAGTTCATGACAGTACAATTAGAAAAAGACTGAACAAGTATGGCTTGTTTGGAAGGGTTATCAAGAGAAAGTCTCTTCTCTCTAAAAAGAACATGGCAGTACGACTTAGGTTTGCAAAGCTGCATCTGAACAAACCACAAGACTCTTTGGACAGACGAGACCAAAGTGGAGATGTTTGGCCATAATGCACAGCACCACGTTTGGAGAAAACCAAACACAGCATATCAGCACAAATGCCTCATACCAACTGTCAGCATGTTGGTGGAGGGGTGACAATTTGGGCTTGTTCTGCAGCCACAGGACCTGGGCACCTTGCAGTCATTGAGTTGACCATGAACTCCTCTGTATACCAAAATATTCTGGAGTCAAATGTGAGGCCATCTGTCCCACGGCTAAATCTTCAGCCAAATTGGGTCATGCAACAGAACAATGATCCCACTCAGCAACATATCTATTCAATTCAATTTATTTATATAGCGCCAAATCACAATAACAGTTGCCTCAAGGCGCTTTATATTTTAGGGTAAAGACCCTACAAATTAGACAGAAAACCCCAAGTCAGGAAGGAAGGAAGGAAA